>JAWWNH010000346.1:0-102340 GCA_034641385.1 Darevskia mixta | reverse complement strand
AAAGTCTCTCCCTGGTGCATTGAAGGGTAAGGAGTTCAGGAAAAGGAGAAAAGCGTTTTCTGTACCAGCTCACATGATTTCCTTCCCTTTCCCCTTATGCATCATGACTGTCCCAAAATAAAGCACTAACCAGGAATTCAATTGAAACAATCTCTCACCAAGGGTTTGCTACAAACCTTGAAGATATAAATCGGAAAAGATCTGTCAGAAATTTAGAAGAAGGGAATCCAAGTAAACATTAATGATTTTACCCTACTTAAGTCAAAGCAAAACTGCTGAGGCAGGCAACTTAAGACCCCCAAATTATTACTGCCAATGTTTTCCTCTAGTCCCATAGTTTCCATTAGCTTGAACCATGGTTTTAAAAAGTACAATTTAGCAGGGTTCAACCAAGACATGTATGTTACCCACATGTTCTTAATGGCAGGTTTTTATGTGACCCCTGAGCCAGGAAGACATCAGAAGGCAGCCCGTAAAAGGAAGTTTATTTTTAAATGTTTTCTGTTTTATTAAGTTTTTATACATGTTGGAAGCCGTCCACAGTGGCTGGGGCAATAATAATAATAATAATAATAATAATAATAATAATAATAATAATAATAATAATAATTAAAAAAAAAAACAAACAAACACAAACACAAACACAAACAAACAAACAAACAGGACATCCCTATTTTCACTGGAAAAAACTTGGAGGGTATGGAGTTATGTGACCCCCAAGCCAATGAGATAAATAACTATACAACCTTTAGAAGACATCTAAAGTATTCCCTGTATAGGGAAGTTTTGTTTTTTTACTGTTCAATGTTTTATTATATTTTTCTATATGCTGGAAGCCTCCCAGAGTGGCTGGGGCAATCCAGTCAGCTGGGCAGGGTATAATAATAATAATTATTAAATAGGACACACTATTTTCATTGAAGAAATGTTGGGGATTATGTGAATCAGACCATTGGCCCTTCTAGTTTGATAAATTCTACGTTGACTGGTTGTTGCTCTCCAGGGTTTCAGATTGGTATCATTCACAGCCCTGTTTGAGTTGGGAGGAATGAATCTTGAATCTTCTGCATGCAAAAGATGTTCTCTACCATTTTACAGCCCCTTTCTCTACCTTTGCATTGTTTTTGTATTGACTGGTTATTTTTTTTAAGTGATTCTACTATTCCCAATGTATTAGATATTAGATTTGTTCTTCTTTTTTGAAATCAGACTAGCTTTGTAAATGCAGAATGAAAAGTTGACCATGTTAACATTCCTTGTGCTCTGGAAGACATCAAGGTTTTGTACTGTTGATTCTACCCCTCTTTAACTCCTGATCCTACTATATACTAGAAAAATATACTACTATATACTAGGGAAATGATGGGAATGTTTTATATGAAAAAAATGTGTTGTGTTTCAATATAGTTTTGCGTCAATTTAACAAAATAAAACATAAACAATATGAGTCTGCAATGAGTATTGTGTTTTCTAGAAATGAGACTAGCTTTTAAGTAAATGAATGGAATGCTTAGCATCTGCTTTATAAATATGAAAAACACATGCTAAATCCTACTGGAAATAGCAATTTGCCTCAAATTGTATGATAAACTTCTCTAGGAATGCAACTCTGGAAACATCCCATCTAATGGAATGATGTCTTCTAGTGACATTTATGAAACACAATTTTGTTTTTCCTTTCACAGAGGAAGAACATAACACAAGGACAGCCTTGCAGGATCTATGTTCTGTGTTCTGTGGCGATCTTGATGCTATGGGCAAGTCAAGAAGACAGGCATTAAGGCAACTGTCCTCTTCCATTGTGTGTCTTCAACAAATGTAGTCAAAGGTATACTGCCTCTGAAGATTATGGGTCTATATAGCTATCACAGCTAATACTTGTTGACATGGTGAATGGAACCAACTGGTTACACTGAACATTCACTCATTCTGGACCACAGAAGTTCCCTCAATTTGGGGGGAGGGCTGCTCAAAGAACATAAGAATAGTCCTTCTGCATCAGGCAGTTGGCCCACCTAGTCCATCATGGTGTTCTCAAAGCACCTAACAATGCCAGATTAAACCCTGTGGATGCCCTTAGGCAGTTGAATCCTTAGGGGCACCCTTGTCCGCTTGCTCTAGTAGGATGACATTGAACTAAGAAAGCTTGATTGCTATTTTCTTTCAAGATCAAATCAACATTATTTTGATCCACTGTTGCCGGGCCCCTAAAAGGCACGGGGCCCATAGATTGGTGTCTACTCTGTCTATTTGGTAATCCGGCACTGTGCCCAACCAGGCACTCATGGGAGGTGCCCAAGAAGCAGGACCTGAGCACAACAGCACTCTCCCCTCCTGCAGTTTCCAGTAACTGACATTCAGTGGCCAACGACCTCCAACCATGGAGGCAGAACG
This sequence comes from Darevskia mixta, assembly GCA_034641385.1. Classification (NCBI taxonomy): domain Eukaryota; kingdom Metazoa; phylum Chordata; class Lepidosauria; order Squamata; family Lacertidae; genus Darevskia; species Darevskia mixta. The sequence continues at coordinate 99,946 of JAWWNH010000346.1, read as the reverse complement.
TAGCCATCATGGTTAGTGTAGGTGATTTCTGAGCATGTCCTTCTTTGCAGAATGGAACATGGGAAGGACACAGCTTGCATGTCTAAAGCCTTCGTGACAGCAATTCCGGAGATTGTGTAACTTAGCTGGAGGCCTGATGATGGAGAGCCAAATTCCCACTGCTGAAGATTTCTCCAATATTTATGCATAGGTTTTCCATGAAGTTTACAGTACAGTATGTAATATTCTGCTTTCTCTTTTGGATTGTACATTGGCATACATGCAGAGTCTGTTCCAACACACTCCAAACGTGTATATGGCAGGTGTGTGGGTGCTGGATGTGTCAATGGGGGCTGAATTATCCTGTGGGACCTCACGGGACCCCTTTCATATCTTCTTCCAGTGCACAGGGGTCATCTGAACTCCTTGTGTTCTCAGAATCAAGTGTGTGTGTGTGTGTGTGTGTGTGGCGCGTGGATTTTTAAGGTTGCTTGCATGGGCTGCTTCCAAATGCGTAGCTAACTGACCTGAATACCAGACTGCTTTTCTTTTCTTTTCTTTTCTTTTTTTCATTTTGGCAAGTTATTGTTCTGGAAACAAATTGACAGGCAATATATTTTTCACCAGAAAAAGGAATGCTAATTCATCCTAGAGATGTGGCTTGGGGAATGGAGAGGGTTTAACTTGATTCTCTCACAGCCTCTAAAGCTTTCTTTGTAAGGCCCAGTCTATTTGACTGAATCAATACAATGACATTTGAGAACGTAAACCATACAACTGGAATTCTCTGGGGTGTGTGTGTGTGTGTGTGTGTGTGTGTGCCCTCGCACTTTTAAAAATAGAAAATGTGAAAAGCTTTAAAGAAACGGATATGAGCAATGGCCAATCCGAGCCGCTTGTACAGCTCTGTCACATTCTGCAGAACAAACAGCTATTAAAAATCCGAGCACACAAAGCATTTACCGAGCTTAGTACTGACAAGCCATGTCAACACCCTATAATTAACAAAGGGTAGTATAATTTTATAAAGAATGCACTGTGTGGTTTAGCTCTAGTGCTGAGGAAGAGGAGGAGGGTGGAAGGAATCAATTGTTACTTTCAGAGAATGAAAAGCAGTTCTTATCCCCTGATATAAACATCTTATTTTCCCTCCACGTCCTCTACGTTTTCTTTGCTTGAAACAAAAAGGCTTCTGTTGTTTTGTGGCTGGCGATACCATCCTAAGCGGCAGTGGATCTTGCAGGACAGCCTCTGCCTTTATGCCTCTGTACTAATCTGAGAGAGGGCGGCCTTGGCAGATTGCTTTTACTGTGAATAATTAAGCAATTCTGAAAGCACGGTGAAACTGGAATAGGTACCTAGTAATATGACAGCTAATGGGATGAGACTTGCACTTACTCTGGAATCATACCAAAGGTTTTTGCCTTCATACTGAGAGCAGGATGGAGTACATTCACTATTAATTGCCGAACCAACAAGAAAGAACCCTTTTGCAATTCTCTGTTCTCCAACTACCTCCAGAACAATAGAGTCCCCGGATAAACGTTTTCTTAATTATTCTTTTTTTCAGTGACTGTCATACATTCAGAGTGGGGGGGGGGAACCCCACACACCATCAAATAAAACCACCAGAGCAAGGAAGATAATTCATGCAGCTTTGTGTGCCTTTTTTTGGTCACTAAAGTAAGCATGAAGTGTCCCAAAGTTCTTAATTAGAATTTTCAGCATCTCCAGGAATCAGATTTAACATATATTTGCAAATAATAGGGAGAGAACCTTTGTGCATGTGTAATTGTCCACCTGCACCTGAACACTGCATACTATGATCAAGCAGTATAACAATTTTATGAAATAAATAAAATAAATGAATTATGAAATAAATAAAAAAATTGGCATTATATTTCACCAGGGTCGTAGCTTTGTTATTTGTGTCAATGTCAGTCATGCTCTACACTAATTAATTTTGTTCGGCTATCTGTGGGCTGGGTCGATTGCATTATCTGAGTCTGTTCAGCTGTGTGACCTTTGCCTCACTAATATTAGGACAATTTCTTTGAGCAGGTAGGAAGTAGCATTCTGTTGCTTGTTTTATGGTTTGTATATTGAGGTGCCAATTTGTGCTGAGTGAGATCTTAGACTTATGCTCATCCACATGCTTCTGGAATAGTGATTCCCAGTAGTATTACCCAATTGTTGATTTTCCACCAGCAAGCTACATGCAGAATTACACATGTGCGTCAGGTATTACATTGTACATCTCATCACACTGTAGTCTGCCCACACTATGGCACATGGCTTAGCTGTGTGACTGGGAAGACTCAGAGGCACCCCTTACCAGGACAGACTCTGCCCTTGTGGCCAGAATGTGCCGGACTCTATGGACCACATGATCCTGGATTGTCCCCTCTCTAATATCTTCCGAATTGGCCCTTCAATGTCCTCAGTGTGGCCTAGTGCCCTTTCAATAACCAACTTACGAAAAGTTGGTTCCTGCTGAGGGATGATTCCTCTGCCCTCACTAGAGCTATGGCTCAATATCTGACTAGGGTTTTTGAAATTAAGGCCAGTATATCTAGCCTGTCCAATAGTGACTAATGAGGATCTTTTTATCTTTTTCTATTTATTGCATGCTTTCAGAAATATTATATTATATAGAAATATTATATAAATAGATGGTTGGTATGTCTCTTTTTATATATGCCAATAAAGGTGTTGAGTTTGAGTTTGAAAGCACAATTCTGAGCACAACTTGTTTGGTGTAGAAGCACCTTCTCATTTAGGCAATCCTGTGTCATTACTTTAATTGCTTTTAAAAAAAACGGTAAGTGAAGAAGCATTTTAGCACTGAAAGACTACTGTTTTATATATGTAGTGCTACAAAAGGCACAGCCAACATAACAATCCTTTTTAAAAATTGCGCTAAAGTGTGTTAAAAAGCACTATGCCAGGTATGTGTGTGAGAAAATGTGTGTGTGTGTGTGTGTGTGTGTGTGAGAGAGAGAGAGAGAGAGAGAGACAGACAGACAGACAGACAGACAGACAGACAGACAGTGAGACAGAGAGAAGGCGGGGACGGACTCAGCTACATTAGTATCAAAAATCATTTTAAATGCATTATAACACTGTGCGGCGCTGTAGCGTTCGATCCTTCGGCAATGTGATTTCCCATTACGAGCTTTACAACGCCTTTTCCTGAAACGTTTTATTTTATGTGTCTAGATCCAGCCACGGAGGTGCTTTAGTAGAAATTAACAGGTACTAAAAAGTTCATTGGTAGGTTCTGCTAGGCCTCTTAAAAAGATGGAAGAATCCTACTAAGGTGATCTACACTTGTGGAGATTGCAATACTATCCGGTTCTTTCTGCAAAAGCCAATTTTTCTGCATTCTGAAAAGAGATAAAACCCACAGGGATATCACAGGAGAAGAACAGTGTAATGATGAATGCATGTGGATGCCTGGCAAAAGTGAGTGAACACTTTTTTTATTACTTATCATTATTACTTATTGAATTTATATACCACCGTATACCAGAGTTCTCACAGAAAAGATCAACATGAAAACCACAATATATATAATCAAAATAAAAACAACAACCCAATAACCCCTCCCCCCACAAAAAAGAGCCACATTTTAAAAGGGCATGGGATGTCAATAGATCAACCAAAGGCCCAGTTAAAAAGGAGCGTTTTTGCCCGGCACCTAAAGGTGTATAACGAAGGCACCAGTTGAACTTCCCAAGATAGAAGCATTTTTAGCATATCCCACCCCACCCCCACTTTAAAGAGTCAATATGGTATTGGTATATGAATTCCCTGAGAAAAACTGGTAAATTCCAATTTGTCCTTTCAAATAAATACCCCTGAAAAGGGATGGAATTGCCATCCTCCGTAGAAATAAGGAGCATTGTTTATTTGTTAATAATTTCAAAAGCTCTATCTATTTCTGTCCATTTTAATATGTCACGGAGAGTATCTAAAATGGCATTTGCATCCATGAATGCTATGAGTTGTGGGGCGTCAGCAGCCTTGAGATAACCGGGTCTGAAAGCAGTAGACATTTTGCCAATGAAAGAGGCATGGAGACAGTCTTCATTTGTGCTTCCCTGCCCACCTGGCTCACATTTCAACACTCATTTCTTTTTGCATTTGGAGATATTTGTTCTTTATTGTAGATGTCGTAAGCAGCGAGTAAATAAGGAGGGGGGGGGTTGGGGAGGACCGAGCATTTTGTAATTCTTGTAAGGTTAATTGCACTATTTATAGATCTGGCTGTATAGGAAAAAGCCCGTCAGCGTGACCCTCTGGGGTCAACATAGTAATAGCAACCTAAATGGAGCTCTGACCAGTCGTGAATTACTGTCTGATAGTGAGAACGCTGACAGTTCAATCACAGCACTGTTTCAATAGAGAACTCTATATATTTAAAGCGCTGATACTGTTTTCCCTCTAAATGACAGCCTTGACAGATGGACCGAAAGCACTGCAGACGTTTGAACAAGGAAATAGAGAGGCTGCCTGCTGGAAGCAGGGCTTCACGCAGCCAGCCGAGAATGATGAATAGAGTGTGATTGTGTCTGACAGGTAGTAATATAACTATTCATTCACCACAGAACACCTGGAGCACACTATATTAAATGGTACAAGATGGAGAGATTCTGTGACAGGAATAGGAAGTGTGAATCCCACGCTGACTCTAGGTAGTGCAATATAAGGGGTCAGAGGGCAAGCTATATAAGCTGCCTCAGCGAAGACTGTAATTAAATTATTTGCTTACTAAAGTGTTTCTAATGCTTCGCTAACATGTTGCCGGGATCATTATTTCAGCAAGTCTGCCCAACTGAAGGGGAGGGGGGGGGAAACACACACACACACACACACACACACACACACACACACCCCTAATGCCTTTTTTGCTAGCCTGCACAATTGTTATTTTTGATTGCTCAGAGGCTCAGGAAATATGGTACCTAAGGGGGAGGGGGATGAAAAGCGAAAGAGAGAGCAGAAGACCCCCATCTCAATGTAACTGGAGCACATTTGACAGTTGGCTGACATCTGTGAATATTTAGTTTTTCACTTAGAGAGATCAGTGGACAGTGCAGTGATGTGTAACTTGTAGGCTGAATCCAGTATGTGGTTTCATTTATTGTTAACCAAGCTTTAATAGTTCTAGGCATTTGCGTTCTTGCTAGATCACAACAGCATTTAGAGGAAGTTATTTTAAAGAGAGAAAAGAATTGCTTTTCAGATCTAAAGGAGCTTGGTTAGATCGGTTACTTCAATGAAATATGAGAAACATATTTTTTTTCGTATTCCAAAGGTTAATTTGGTAATGTTATTTATCCTTGTAATGCAAGAATCAATCAAAGGTTCCTTCACAATATAATAATAATAATAATAATAATAATAATAATAATAATAATAATAATAATAATATTTTTTTGTACCCCGCCCATCTGGCCGGGTCTCCCCAGCCACTCTGGGCGGCCTCCAACAGATATTAAAATACATTAAAATATCACAGGTTAAAAACTTCCCTAAATAGGCCTGCCTTCAGATATTTTCTGAATGTCAGATAGTTGTTTATCTCTTTAACCTCTGCTGGGAGGGCATTCCACAGGGCGGGCGCCACTACCGAGAAGGCCCTCTGCCTGGTTCCCTGTAGCTTTGCTTCTCGCAGTGAGGGAACCGCCAGAAGGCCCTCGGCGCTGGATCTCAGTGTCCGGGCTGAACGGTGGGGGTGGAGACGCTCCTTCAGGTATACAGGAGCGGTACAATATACTGGTATTATTGTTATTAATTTTATTTATACCCAGCCCATCTGGCTGGGTTGTCCCAGCCACTCTGGGCGGCTTCCAACACATATAGAAATACAATAAAACATCAATCATTAACAATTTCCTGAAACAACAGCAACAACAAAATGATAATTATAATAATTAAATAATAATATTAGTTTCAGGTGAGGACATTCATATTTATATAAGGGCCAAACTATATGGCATGTTAATACACATATAAAGCACATAACAAGTCTGGCTTTTGTTAATTAAATAGCAACTTTGGGTCCGCCCAATCTAGACCGGAACAACACCTTCCAGGGATGAACTCCAACCCTTACTCCACACTGCCATCCTGGTGAAAATTGCCCCACTTGAAACTTATAGAAGCCCCAGAAATTAAACTTTCATTATCACCGAGAGAATCCAGAGGTATTAGCTTCATCAAGTGCTATCTAGAAAATGCCTTTCATCAGTTTATATGAGCACTGAGATCACATACTGAACAGGGAATGTAAACACAAGTAGGAGACTTTGGGGTGTGCATGCAGCTTCCGCCCCCTTCCATGTGTACTGGCCCAGGCACACTTCATCCCCAGCCTTCCTGTGTTTATCAACGTACGGGAAAAACTGAAGGGTGCTTCTAAGAAAACATATCAAAATACAGTGGTACCTCGGTTTTCGAACATATTGGAAGTCAAATGTATCGATTTTCAAACGTCAAAAATCCAGAAGTAAATGCTTCCGTTTTTGAACGTGCCTCAGCTTCTGCTAAGTGTTTCTCAATTTTCTCAATTAAATTTGCAGACTGCCCTTTGCGTCTCTATTTTCAAACGTTTCAGAATGGATTATCTTCTAAATCCGAGGTACCACCGTATGCATAGATGCATCATTGAGAACGTTGATCTCTAGCTGCCTTTGCATCGTTGAGAACACTGCCCTTTAGGATTTCAGTCATGCAACACAGGTCTTTAAGCATATTCAGTCACACGTGCTTTGACCTTTCTTCACAATTCAGGACGGTCAGGAATGGACTGTGTGGAGACCAGCGTGTGTAGAAGGGGCCAGTTTGCAAATCCACAGTGTACCCTACTTGGGTTTTGTTGCCTGTTCAGCCGTAATGCCAGAATAGGGCTTGAGGGAGATTGGGCGGCAGTGGGGAGGGGAGTTATATAAATAAGAGTAATGGTATTATTCTTACTATTTTATTACTTTGTCCCTCAGTGAGTACCTAAATGATCAGAGGATGTCCTAACATGGTACTACCTTGAGGTACTACCTCAAGCTTCAAATGGAAGCATTTAATGCTCTGAAGGGGCTGCCATGACTTGCAGTTGCTGTGAGGAGACAACCAATTAATTCTGATAGGCAGTGTGAATTCTCCAGAATTATCCTACATTCCAGGTTGGCACTCACTAAAAGGAGAACAGATTGTCCAAAAATGGAGGAAACAGCTTTGATGAATTTGTGGGCATGTTGACACCCCCCCTCCCAATTTTAGGCCCCTTAGGAAATTACAATTTTTAAATCATCAACATCATCATCCCTCCTTTTCCAGTGCTACTTGTTATCACAGGCTAGAAATGGACGCCTATTGACAACTTTCCTAGGGCATTTTGATAACCGCTTCCTCAGGCACACTTTGCAAAACAATTACGCGGATAATATTTCTTAAAACGCACTTGAGGGTGCCTCGAGTCCTGACATGTCTGCAAAAGTCCTTGTGAAATGAAACGATTGCTGGTTAGTTTTTCCACAGGAGGATGTGCGCTGGCTTTCGCCTCAAATTAGTTTTGCTTGTCACTTGCTTTATTCACAGGAATCATTGTCTTCTTCTGTTGCCACCTCAGTGCCTCCTTTCAGGGGCTCCTCAGAGCAAAGAGTCACTTTTCACACTTCTTTCATTTTCTCTCTCTCTCTCCCTCTCTCTCCTAATTTGTTCTCTGAAAGCAGGTTCAAAAAGAACATCTGCAGCAAAGGTGAAACTTTCATGCAGTGGCGAAAAAAGTTGTTGTTTTAAAAGTCTCCTTTAAGAATCCAAAGCACAATGCATACAGAATAACTCTATTCAGCCTTCCTTAGCCCCCATTGCAAGATGAAGTCAGAATTCTCCCTAGATGGCTTTTGTGGGTTGGCAAAAATACTTGACTTTTGTGGGTTGGCAAAGACAACATTACCACGGTTCGCTAAATCTGTCTTGTGCTAACAGTAGTTAAACTTGTCTGGAACTATTTCTCCCAAATGGCTTCATAGCTTCTTGGTCTTGCCGATTATGTGTAGAACTATTTATTGACTGAGCCACAGCAAACGAGTATCAGTGAAATATAAATACTGACCCCAAAAAGCTGATCAGGGAATTTTTTTTTTAAACCCCTCCTGCATTCATCACATTTTCACAGTTTTCTTTTCAAAAACTGCAGGAAAACAAAACTCCACTGCTATTTTTTTTAGAGTGGGCTACAGATTCTGTGAGTTCATGTATGTCTTATGGCTGTGTTTCAAAATGGCTACAGACGTGCTTCACTTAGGGAAAAGAACTGATAGCTGTAAAAATCCATATAAAAGAGTCTATATAATAATAGCATCGCTTCGGGAGGGTTCTTAGGGTATGAAGTTCCTGTGTTTTAGAAGACACAATTATTTGCCAGGCCTACGTATATTTCTGGGCAATATACTGGTTCTAGATGCCAAATTGTTAAACATTATGAAAAGGACTTCCACTTAAAACACAATCCGTGAGTCCAGTGTTCTCAGGCACTCGGTAGCCACTGTCCATTGCTTCTCACACTACAGTTAAAATCCATAGGGAAGGCAAGAAGAGATTTAACCCAGGGATTCAAAGATTCAGCTCTTTAAGAGCCTGCAAATGTCCCACCCAGGGGGCAGGCCTCTGCTGAGCAAAGCAAGGGAGCCTACAGAGACAGTGCACTTGTGAAGTATGAATTATCATTATTATCATGCTAAATGCTAAAAGTATGGCTATTTAAGTGTATGCATTTCTATATAAATTCTAGTAATTCCAAATTGGCACCTATAAATATAAAGTAAAAATTTAAAATCTAATATAAATCAATATATGTATAACGATCTCTGGCAGGCAAGCAGCCTGATAAGCACTAACGACTGTCAGTTTTATGAAAGTTTATTTACAAGAAAAAACACATCCAGAGCACGACTTTGCCGTCTGCTCGCATTAACAGTAGTTGATCAGTCTGACTCATCGTTCCTCCCCCAGCAGGAAGAACACCAAAATCCCGCCTTTCTTCTCCTTCCCTTCCGTTGTTCTCTGAGCTTCTCCAGTCTCCTAGTATGGGGACTGAATGGCTGGCCTGTCTCCTCCTCACTCCCAGAAGACACAGCCTCAGGCTCTGGCTTATCTGCTGGTTGCCTGGCAACACTCCTATCAACTTCCAACTCTTCCTCTTCTTGGGAGCTAACAGCTTCTTCCCTGAGAATGAGGGGGGTCGGACTGTCCTCTCTAAACTCTTAAACACAGCTCTCCTCTGTAAAGTTGGCCCCATGGTCGCTTAGCTCAATTTCTGAGACTGACTCTCCCGCTGCTCTCTGGGGGGCCATGTTCCTGACAACATGCAAGCATTCTCTTGGAGTGATAAATTTCTTCTCTTTGGGTGAGGCAGGTATGGCCACGTTCATTGCCCATTGCTGGAAACTGGAAGCTAGACCATACTGTCCAACTTTTTCTGATGGAAAACCGGGATGCGCGTTTTCTGGCATGCGCTCCTGGGAGACTGACCTGCACACTGCTCTTGCCCCCCAAAGGACTTTTCTTTGGCACACAATATTATCCAGCGGCCAAAAACATGCATGTTTTGGGTGCTACGTGAGATCGCAACACTGAAGAAAGCAATTTTTTTCATCATGAAATTGCAGCTCCCAAAATGGCTGCCACAATCTTGGCTAAAAAAACAGGATGTCCCATTTTTTTCGGGGGCACCTGGCAGGTATGCTGGACTAGATAGGCCTTTTTGTTTGACCCAGGAAGATTCTTCTTAAGCAACTTTGATGATGATTCAGTCAGGCACAAATAAAGATAGGTGATTCTTAAGTTTATCCAAGCTCCATGCCATTAAGGGCTTTGAAAGCAAAACCCAATACAGTGGTACCTCGGAAGCTGAACACAATCCATTCCGGAGGTCCGTTCGACTTCCAAAATGTTCAGAAACCAAAGTGCGGCTTCTGATTGGCTGCAGGAAGCTCCTGCAGCCAATCAGAAGCTGCAGAAGTCCTGTCGGACGTTCGGGTTCCAAAGAACGTTCACAAACATTCAGTTGTGGGTTTGTGGCATCCAGGAGCCAAAATGTCCAAGTACCAAGGCGTTCGACAACTAAGGTACGACTATTTTGAATTGGGTCCAGGAAAGGACCTGGAGCAGGTTCGTGTGAAAATGGGCCAAGGGTGTCATTCCCACTTTTGGGATAAAAAAAATGTTAATATAGCTGGCCATAATAGAACTTATCCATTTGTGTTTCAGTGTGCCTCTGGAATCAAAGGTTGATGACAAGACCTTATGTTTCAGTCAAAAATGATTATTATTATTTTTAAAAAACAGGTCCCTGGAAAATATTGTGCATAACTTCTCTTCCCAGTGGCAGTTCACTCAGCTTTTAAGTGCCATAACCTACATCTGCACCTTTTTTATTTATTTCTAATGATCTTATAATCAAGCTATTATTGTGTATGATGGCTTAAGGATGCATCACCTTGTCCATTTTACATATGAAAGATTTTCATCCTGCTTCTGTAAAGCAGCTTTCCTTGCTCAGCCAGTAAACCTGGATTTTGTGTTTTACTCCCGTGGATTGTTAGCGCGAAAGCCCATTTGAAGAATCCATAATCGGCTCATTAGCATTCTGCTCATGCAAAGAAGTGTGAGTACAATTTTCAATGGCCTAATGTGACAGGTAATCATAAATTAGTATTTGCTTTAAAACAACACCAGATTACACAGCCTGAATACTTAAGGAGAATGACTCAGTAAGGAGAACGACTCCATAATGAAGTGGGAGCTCATTAAACAGATGCTGTCTCCTTCAGCAAGCAACACAGGCAGCAAACAAAAACCAAATGGAAATGTTTCAACAAAACATTGCAGTCAACCAGAACAAGTTCAGGTTCATCGGTTGTGTCACCATCTACAGGAATTAGTCACAGTAATAATTAAATAGTCGCTTGCTAATTTATCATTTTACATTTGCTAACATATTTGCATAATATGTGTGTGGATTCCTCCCCCCCGAATTGCTTTGATTGCATTAAAAACTCTTTATCTGTGAACATACTTGTGGTTCCCTGAAAATATTGGGTTACTTCAAGAATTTTCAAACTGCTGATGTCCAGTATTCAGCTAGCAACGACTGCCATTCTGTTCTTTGTTTCTAGTCGTGAATTTTGCTTTTCTGATTCGCATGTTAGATCTTTGCCACTAGCGGCCATCTTCAAGAATAAAGCTAAAAGGCTTCAACACAAGGATTTATCTGGATGCCAGAGAATTCATAGGAAAACAATGTGACATCACAAGATGTCTTCTTAGCAAACCCAGTGAAAACACCCCTTTCCAGCTGGGCTGAATACGCAATCATTTATTTTTGTGTGTTTAAAATGCTTAAATCCATTTTGTCTTTTTTTACAAGTCAAGAGGGCTAGCAGCGAAAACAGACCCAACAATGCAAACAATCCAATTCAGTAAACAGAAAGAAAGAAAGAAAGAAAGAAAGAACAGATCCCAAAACAAAGAAACAAGCAAACACACACACACAAACACCAGCCACTAAAATAAACCACGGTGGGACACCTGGCATTCGTTTAAATGCTCAATTTCTTCTAAAAGAAAGCATGAATTAGTGTTGGCAAGTCTCAATAGCAAGAGCATTCCAAAAGATGAGGCTCATTATAAGCCTCATGCTGAATTCCTAAGCATTCCCTATAAGTCCCATTAAACCCAGTGGGACTTACCCCCAACCAAACACTCATGCAAAGAATTATCAAGTCAAATCTCCAGTAGATGTACTTACCATCGCAATACAGCACTATATTTTTTTAGACACCTGCTGAAATGCTTCTGTTTTGGCAAAACCTACCCAGACGTATAATTTAGCTACCTTTATCTGTCTGAAAGGTTTTGATTTCACCTCTTTTGATATAAGTGCTGGCATAGCTCAGCTGGTAACACACAATACTGTTAATCTCAGGGTTAGAATCTTGGGCAAAAGATTCTTATATTGCAGGGGGTTGGACTAGATGACCATTGGGGTCCCTTTCAACTCTACAATTCTGTCATCTTTGGTTTTATGTATATTTGCTTTCAATTAGACTATGGACTTTAGCAGTGTTTTGTCTCCAAATTTTATTTTCATACCTCTTAGCGAATTTTCTTGAACAAGTGGTTTATAACTTTTCCAAATAAATAAGTGAAATATACCGTATTTTTCACTCCATAAGACACACTTTTTTCCTCCTAAAAAGTAAGGGGAAATGTCTGTGCGTCTTATGGAGCGAATGTGTGGTCCCTGGAACTGAACTGCCCAGGGGCCAAAGCAGATCGTGCTTTTTTTAAAAATAAAAAAGAGAGAAGGGGGTGTTGAAAGGAAGCCCGCTGAGCAACTGCTCAGCAAACCATCGGGGAGAGAGATAAGGGAGAGAGATTCCAGCCCCGCCCCCTTGCAGAGGGATGCTGTTTCCCCAGCGACATGTGACTGGCTGATTAGATTATCTGTCTGGAAACTGTAGAAATGGCTCCCTTTACTGAAGCTGCAGAACTGTGACTTAAACCCCATAAAACAGGATTTCCCCCCCCTTTGCTCGCCTTTGAAAAAGAAGCTGCAGAAATTTGAGCTGATCCTCAAAAATGGGGCTTTTCTCCTTTGCAAAAGAAGCTGCAGAAATTTGAGCTGATCCTCAAAAAAATGGGGCTTTTCCCCTCTAAAAACTAGGTGCGTCCTATGGTCAGGTGCGCCTTATAGAGTGAAAAATATGGTATATAATCAAAATGGTTAATTCTGAAAGCTCATTCTCCTTGTCCTATTCGGTCTGCATATAGCCCATGTGACGCCGTCAGATCACGTTGGACTCTGACTTCCATCAAACACAACTGGCATGGCCAATAGCATACCCTCCAACATTTCTCTGATGAAAATAACCCCTCTGCAGCGCCACAAATCCAACTCAATGGTGTAATGTTGGAAAATGTCGATTACTTCTCCTACCTGGGCAGTTATCTTTCCACAAGGGCTGACACTGATGCCAAAATCCAGCATTGCCTGAGCTCTGCGAGTGGGACTTTCTCCCGATTGAAGTGCAGAGTGTTTGAGGACTGGGACATTCGCAGGGAAAGCAAAATGCTGGTTTACAAAGCTATTGTACTACCAACCTTACTGTATGCTTGTGAAACATGGACCACTTATAAACGCCATCTTCAACTCCTCGAAAGTTTCCATCAACGGTGCCTCCAAAAATTTTTACACATCACCTGGGGAGACAGGAGAACTAGTGTATAGAATACCAGTGTACTTGAAGAAGCAAAGATCACCAGTGTTGAAGCAATGATTCTGCAACATCAACTTCATTGGACTGGTCATGTTGTGTTGATGTCTGATTATCGTATTCCGAAGCAAATACTCTATTCCAAACTTAAAAATGGAAAGCGCAATGCTGGTGGTCAACAAAAGAGGTTTAAAGACTGCCTTAAGGCAAATTTTAAAAAATGTAGTATAAACACCAACAATTGGGAAACACTTGTCTGCAAGCGCTCCAATTGGAGAACAGCCTTTACCAAAGGTGTCATGGGCTTTGAAGATGCTTGAACTCAGGATGAAAGGGAGAAACGAGCTAAGAGGGAGGCACATTTGGCAAACCATCACTGTGATCAACTCCCACCCAGAAACCAATGTCCCCACTGTGGAAGGACTTGTGGATCCAGAATTGGCCTCCACAGTCACTTACAGACTCATTGTTAAAACCGTGTTTATGGAAGACAATCTTACTCGGCTACGAGTCATCGAAGAAGAACAAGAAGAAGAAGAAGAAGAAGAAGAAGAAGAAGAAGAAGAAGAAGAAGAAGAAGAAGAAAGGGACAGTCTAAGGAAAAGCAGGACATTCCAGGATCAAATCAGAAACCAGGACGGCTTCTGTAAAACTGGGACTATGCTTGGAAAATAGGGACACTTGGAGGGTCTGCAATAGTCAGAGATGATGGGAGTTAAGAGTTCAACAGCACCCCCACCCCCCCGCCGGCTATCCTTGCTTTCGTAACTTGCTTTCAGCTTAGAGACTGCCTTGAACAGAAAATACTTCTTTGAAAATTCATGCATGTAGCTGAATATAATCTAATTCTTGGCTACCTGTGTTGGTTTAAAATGTAATTATTGTTGTAGTTTTGTTCCTCCATGGTAATTAGTCACACTCAGGCTCATAAATCATTACAGAGAAGGGAATAATCTACCTTGTCTTTGCTAGTCTGCCCTTTTGAGAAAAGGGCAGGGACTGAGGGAGCACAAGTGGCCAACTAAGAGGGAAAAGAATCTGTATGTTGGGGGAAAATGAGATTGTCTTTGATAATAACAAGCCATACAGTGTAAATGCCCTTAAGCCGGCTGTCAAAGATCATGCTGTAGCTTTTCTAGGATACAAAAAGAAGAAGAAGAAGAGCAACATTCTGTGCAATCAGAACTCAAGGACTTTTTTCAACTTACAACAGATTTATTTCAAATTCCTCTGTGTACTAAATCAATAATCCAAAATGTCATAGAATGCCCATTGGAAATTGTATGAAGAATTAGACATTTGACTCTTCATTTTGAGTTCCACATCCTCCTGCTACACACCCGGGGCAGTGTTAAAAAGGGAACTGTTCCCAGCTGTTTCTACATCTGACTTTTCTTTTCCTCACTGACCCAACCCATTCATTTTTGAAGGTTAGATTGGAAGCACTACAAAGGGCCAAACAATACAGTGGTACCTTGGTTCTCAAACTTATTCCGTTCCAGAAGTCCATTCCAAAACCAAAGCATTCCAAAACCAAGGTGCGCTTATCCATAGAAAGTAATGCAAAAATGGATTAATCCATTCCAGGCTTTTAAAAACAACCCCTAAAACAACAATTTAACATGAATTTGATACATAAAATGAAAGCAATAAGCAATGTACTGCAGTCACAGAATCAATCAATCAGTAGCTGAACTGGATTCCACATAGTCACAAAAACAAAACAAAAAGAGATGCAAAAACAAAAACGCAAAATACAAAAACTCAAAATAAATAGCAAAAACAGAGAGACCTCAGCGTAACACTCAAAACAGAACACGTTCAGCTTCCGAAAAAAGCTCGCAAACTGGAACACTTACTTCCGGGGTTGCAGAGTTCAGGTTCCAAGTTGTTCAAGTACTAAGGCATTTGAGAACCAAGGTACCACTGCATAGGACATTCATCACTCAATGGTTTTTCCTTGAGAGCACATTTTTTTCTTTCAGAAATAGTCAGCATAGGCAGGATGTTTGGTCCACATTGAGACCCTGGTGTGGTGGTAATGGACTTTAGCCCTTTGCTATCCTATATGGCACTGATTTGGTTCAGGAGACCCATGCCTGCAAATTGCATTGTGGGAGGACTCTTCACATCAGCTCTGATGGGAATCCTCCCCTTCCCCCAGTGCAAATCTATGAAGAGCCTGATTCAGATTTGGAACCACAGGAGAACCAAATGGCTAATGTCTCCCTACTCATCATGCCAGGGTCTATCCTGTTCTATCTTGGGTCCCCTGGCTGGCTATTTCTGAAAGGAAAATTTCATTCAAGGGCAAATAAAATGGTTAACTTCCTATGCGGCAAATGTAACTCCCTTCTGGTTTTCCCCTGCTACTACTTCCAAATTGTTTTGATGTAGGGAATTTTGTAAGAATAATATTGTTATGAAAGAGATGTTGCTGTTGTTGTTTAGTCGTTTAGTCGTGTCCGACTCTTCATGACCCCATGGACCAGAGCACGACAGAGATAGTGAAGTTGTCAATGGTGTAACCCTCAATTCCCACTTCTGGAGATGACTACTGATAATTTTCATTTGCCATGGAGGTTTTCTTCCAGTTCCAAGACACAGTTTGCTTCCAGTTTATTATGTAGAAAGGAAGACACAGTGACCAAAGCTGTCTTCCATAATGAAAATGGACTGCAAGGGTCTCTTATTCAAAGTTCAATAAACACTGCCACTTATTTTAAAGTCCAATACACTTGCCTAGATAATTGATCAATCAATCATATGATCAATGGCTTTTCAAGTAATTATCCGATCATTTATCTGAGAATTTGGCATTGTACAATTCAATATCCAATTACAACTGATTCTCTATTTCTGATACAGGGATTGCTAATAGCCAGTCACGTTCCATTCAAAGCACAATCACAAATCATAAACTATACACGTACTTGGCAAGCTAATTCCAAAAAATTCTTCCTAAAAATAGTAATAGGTGAAAGAGGCCAAGTCAGCCTGGCTGGGCTATCTGGGGCTGATGGGAATTGTAGTCCAAAACATCTGGAGAACATCATGTTGATTAAGCCTATGAACAACCAATATTTCTTAAGCTCTCACTATCTATCATCTATTATTATTGTTGTTATCATCATCATCATGTTAAATCTAATCTCAGGAGAAATGGAATACAATGGATACTGAGAAATATATTATTATGAGATTGGGGGGTGGGGTGCGAGACACCCTAAATTCATGGGTCCAGTTTTTGGGAGTTAAATTTTGCCAGTAAAGCCCTGAGTGCAGCTTATGTTAAAATACAAGCAAGGACCAGCCTGGTGATAGCTTGCTGAGTCTGGGTTATTGGGGGGGGGGGAAGCCTGGTAATAGGCTAGGACAGTGATGGCTAACCTTGACACTCCAGATGTTTTGGGACTACAACTCCCATCATCCCTGACCACTGGTCCTGTTAGCTAGGGATGATGGGAGTTGTAGTTCCAAAACATCTGGAGTGTCAAGGTTAGCCATCACTGGGCTAGGAGGTAAGCCATTAAACCGGTGGATTCTTGAGTTGTTCTTGCTTAACAGCTTTTGGCTTTTCCTTTATAAAGCCCAACAATTTGGGGGTCTTCCTAAAACAGCTCGACAACTTTTGGGGTGTCCTAGTTTTTACTTTTTGAAATATGGCAGCCCTATTAGTGAGCAGTACAAGAATGCACATTTTACCTCCATACATACCTGATGCAAGGCACTCATTCCTATACAATCCAGGGTGCATAGACTCAATGTGTGTGTGTGTGTGTGTGATTTTAGCACATAATTTGAGCCTATGCGCATTTCCTTGTATGCTTGATAGTCCTAACAGACATGCCAGTGAATGGCCAGCAATCTTGAGTATAAGAGTCCTCATCTCGCTTCCATCAAAATACGAAGAAGGAATGTTAGACCGTTTAAAAACAGGCTCAATAATTTTTGCCTCTTTACTCCATCTTTTTAAAGACTTTTTTTAAAGGATTCTGCAGCATTTTACCATTGTCAGGAATAAGCCATTATTAACTAAATCACCATTATAAGGCTTCTCAAAGAACGTATTCTTTTATGGATCTCTGACAGATGATGATCACATATATGAGCAGAGTTTTATAAAGGGCAGAGAACTGAACATACTTTACTATTGATAGTAATTTGGGAGCAGTTACCATTTCTCTTTGTGGTCCCCTGGCAAATGCAAAAACCGGCTATTCAGTGAGTGAAGCTTAATGAGCTGAATGTCAGGAGGTGAATAAATGAAGTTATTGCAAAAAGAAAGAGTTTGCATTCCTCTAACTCTTAGGCAGCAGAAGCAAAGGTAAATTTCACACAGGCAAAGGGAATCGAGGGAGAGAAAGTGCTATGGGCGGAGCTGATAAGCTGCTGGAAATCAAGGACAAAGAACATGCATGAATGGACCTAGTATGCCACAACTGAACAGTGCTAATTGCATCATTAGCATGAACTGGTTGCTGGTGGAGGAGAGCTAGATAGTGAACCTAGTTTTTTTGATGGGAGAGAGAATTGTACCGGGGAAGAAATAGGATTACTTGGGTGCCTTTGTGACAGAAATGTGTGGTGCTTTTTTTAAAAAAAACTAAGTATTGGAAATAATTACTCGAATCACTATTGGTTTGAAATAAGTACCCGTGTTTCCCCTATTTTAAGACACCGTCTTATATTTTTCCCCCCCTCAAGAAAAGGCACTATGGCTTATTTTGAGGGGATGTCTTATTTTTATTACGTAAGCATGCCTTGGCAAGGCCACGCTCGAGTTCTGGGGCTGCGAAGGACGGGACGGGCGCGGAGCTCTTTGTTTGCTTGCTGGCAGCGGGGGGAGAATCCAAGCTGAGCTTTGAGGAAACGGGCACCAGAGAGATCCGCTTTCACTGGGCGCTCTCTCCTGCTCCTCCGCCGCCGCCTTCCCTCCTCGAAACTCGACAGAAGCCTCGTTTTCCAAGGGGCTTCTTGGGCGACGCGCAGGGCGGCTCGGGGGATTTCATCGTGGCGGTGAGCAGGGAAAGCCCGTGCCGCCTTCCCTCTCCGCCACGGCGGCCGCCCCGTGCGCTCTGCGTCGAGCAGAGTTGGGCGAGCGCGCGGGCGAAGAGACCTTCGGAGTGCCTTTGTTGCGCCTGCTGCCCCTTCCTGTGCGCCCTGCTCTGCAGAGTTCCTGAGTGCTGCTTCTAGGGCTGACTGGTTTTGGTGGCGGGACTGGACGCCCAGCCCCGCCTTTTCTTTGGCGCCCTCCAGAACTGCGCCTCTCACTATGGCTTATTTTCGGGGTACGGCTTATATTTCACAAATGCGAGAAAATCCTGCTATGGCTTATTTTATGACTATGTCTTAAAATAGGGGAAACCATTACAAGACGTGATCAACTGAGAAAGTGGCATGGCACTGATATACTGGGTAACTACCCAGTATATATATATATCAGGAAAATATATTTACCCAACAAAAGCCTGGAGTGACGTGAATGGAATTCATGTGCATATTTTTGTCATATGAATAGCAGTCGTGGGGAATTGCAGACCCACACACAGCAGGCTCCCCGTGGACGGAAGGTTGATGGATTGACAGGATAAAAAATTGGCACAACAACTTTATGGGATGGAAAATTGGCCACAGCTTTATTGATTACAGGTGTGGGTAGGCTTTAGTTCAGGCACTGGGTGTGTATCCTGAATTAGCCCTCTGACTGAAGGCAGAAATTTTGACCAGGGTTAAGTACCATCTCTAGGTGGGGGTCAACTAAGTTGGCCCTTCCCAAGCCACTATTGGAAATTCTAAGGCCCAGGGGTGTAGCTAACTGCTACAGCACCCGGAGCGACAGGCGGCAGGGCGCTCCGCACACAGGAGTGCCACAGGCGCAAACCCCATGCTCCTATTTTGGGCAGTGTGGGGCCCTGAGCCACCGCGTCACCCCCAGGAGAGACGCATGGCTCGGGCATGCTTTAGGCCAGGCCCCACGGTAAGTGCCGCCCCCTGCAGTGTGCCATTTTGTCACCCCCTCAGGGATGACACCCGGGGCGGACCGCACCCCCCGCACCCTCTTCCTACGCCCCTGCTAAGGCCCATCTGCCCTCCGCTCAGCTTCAGGACAGAAACTTCTACCCAGACCCCTTTACTAGGGTACTGTAACATTGTGCCTGCATTGGATCACGGTGATGCACCAAATCACCACCACATCTGAAATTAGACTAAGGATTCCACCCAATGCCTTATCCACCCAAAGTTGTGATGGTTGCTTTGAGGAAGGCAAAATGGGCCCATTTTGTTTGGAGGCAAATTCCTTCCTGGCCCCAAATACGGTGGCCATATTGAACCACAGCAAGGTCTACTGTAAGAACATGGAACCCAGAGAACAGTGTATAGGTTGATAGGAAGGTTGCTGCTCCACCGACTTATATCCTCCGATGGCGGACCTGAGTGAAGACATGTCCACTCAGGTCCATTGCTCTTACCCCTTAGTGCTCGCAAAGCTCATGGACCTAGAGGTACATAGGAGCATATAAGGTAAAAAAAGATAAAGGTAAAGGACCCCTGGTCGGTTAAGTCCAGTCAAAGGTGACTATGGGGTTGCGGCGCTCATATTGCTTTCAGGCCGAGGGAGCCGGCGTTTGTCCACAGACAGCTTTCCGGGTCATGTGGCCAGCATGACTAAACCGTTTCTGGCACAACGGAACACCGTGATGGAAACCAGAGCGCACGGAAACACTGTTTACCTTCCCACCACTGTGGTACCTATTTATCTACTTGCACTGGCATGCTTTCGAACTGCTAGGTTGGCAGGAGCTGGGACAGAGCAACGGGAGCTCACCCTGTTGCGGGGATTCGAACTGACGGCCTTCTGATCGGCAAGCCCAAGAGGCTCAGTGGTTTAGACCAGTGTTCCCCAACCTTGGGCCTCCAGATGTTTTGGGACTACAACTCCCATCATCCCTCGCTAGCAAGACCAGTGTTCAGGGATGATGGGGATTGTAGTCCGAAAACAGCTGGAGGCCCAAGGTTTGGGAACACTGGTTTAGACTACAGCACCACTCGCATATAGGGCTATATGGGAAGAAAAGAACAGAAAGAGAGCTGCAGAGCAGCAGCAAGATTTGTAAGGGACCTTACCTGACTCGGGGATTATGAACATCACATATTGGGAGGGGAAATCCCGCCTATTCACCACAATATTTGCTCCCCATACAGAACCATTGCACAGCCCTAGGACATGCATACATTTAGTAAGTATATTTAATTAATGAAGAAAAGAAGAAATAGAATCTTAAAAGTGAATGACAGCCCCCAAGAAAGAAGAAGAGGAAATCATGACGTATATCAATAGCAGTGCATACAAATAATGTTTATAGTTCAAATACTGTTTGCCAAGCCTTAGATGTTGTAATGCCATATGGAAATGATTGAAATTCAGCTGTGTTTATAATGAAACACAACTTTTAATTATTACAGTTATATTATTGTAATTAATACAAGAGACGTTGGGTTCATGCAGTGAGCTATTTAGAGTTTCTTTATTAGGAATTAAATTGATGGCAAAAGGGAGAAAAAACGCATCCTTTGGGGAAATACCTGTGTCTCCATCTGGTGCTCTGAGAATGCAGCGGCACTTGTGGAGATGTTCAGTGGAAAGGCATGGCAGTGCAACCTGGTTCATTGTCATGTGTAAGGATGTCCCTCTGTGGAGCTTGATCCCAGTTAAGTGTTCACAGGACCACCTCCTGAATCTCTTAATGGGAAAAATGGTGGTTTTAGGAGGTTGGCAACAAGTGCATAGTCAGTTTGGGTAACCTGGACTTCCATGAAGAATTCTCCCTCTCTCTTCTTCCAACAGTCTTCTGGACAGGTGGTGAGGTGAATCAAAAAACTATTTCTTCACACATTACCTCCTTAATTGCAATTTGTCTGCTGTTACAGGGAAGCCAAGTTACAGGGAACCAGGCAGAGGGCCTTCTCGGTAGTGGCAACCGCCCTGTGGAACGCCCTCCCTTCAGATGTCAAAGAGAACAACAACTACCAGACCTTTAGAAGACATCTGAAGGCAGCCCTGTTTAGGGAGGCTTTTAATGTTTAATAGATTACTGTATTTTAATGTTCTGTTGAAAGCCGCCCAGAGTGGCTGGGGAAACCCAGCCAGATGGGCGGGGTATAAATAATAAATTATTATTATTATATTATTATTTTTCTGAGGACAGTAAGAGAATTTGTATTCACTACATTGGACCTTACAGAGGACTTCAGATAAAAAGATTTGTCCATTTTGGTTTCTCTCCATTTCTCCAGTCTTAAGTTGGTTCTTCTGCATTTCCACACATTTGGGATTTATTTTTGTGCCCGTTTCTCCTAATTGCAACACACAGTTTTGTCTACTGTATGTGATTCCCCCCCCCCCCAAGAAGTTTTTAAATCCAAGGATAAAAAATGTGGAGGACTCGAGATCCTGATGGGAACAAAAGCTGAAAAGGCCACTGAGGTATTTGAAATCTGGTGCTTTCACCTTCCACTCTGCCCAGTGATATGTTCATAGATGCCGGTACCGTAGAAAAAGGATGGGAACCAGAGGAAAAAGAGGAGTTTGGGGACTGTAGACAAATAAAAGGTAAAGTATTTTACTTCTCTAAGTTCCAACCTCCTTTGTTCAGTCTGTTCTATTGTAAAATGAGAACTCAGGTGAGCATTGTGTGTTGGATGTAATAAGGTACATTCAGAGGTTAAACAACACAACACAACACAACACAACACAACACAACACAACACAACACACAAAACAAAAGAGGTTGAGTATCTATCTATAGCAGTGGCATGGTGTGGGGGATGCCAGGAGGGTCAAGGCCTTGGGCGCAAAATCTTGCAGGGGGGCGGGTGGGTACGAACCAGGCATTCCCTGTGGAGATCCCCACACCCTGCCTGGCTCCAGCTGTGGGGGCTTGGTGAGAGAGGAAGATGAAGAGCACCCCCACACCCACTGGGTGCTGGACAGCCTCCGCTTTCACCAAGAGCACCCTCTGCGGGACCCCTGTCCCCTGTGCCCACCCAGTGGTGGCGGTGAGGACTCGGTAAGTGTACTCTGCCCCCACCCAGTGATCTATGGTTGCTTCATAGAAAGAATTAAATTCAGTTGGAGGCAAATCCAGCAGTGACAAACAGGTTATGTTTATTAGCAACTTAGCAATAGTAGTACCTGGGTTTTCGAACGTCTCCGTTGATGAACATTTTGGTTTACGAACGCCGTAAACCCAGAAATAAATGCTTTGGTTTTTGAACGCGCCTCGGAAGTCGAACATGCCACGCAGCTTCCACTGAGTGCAAGATCCGGTAGCCTAGCTGTTGAGTCCTGAGCACCAGCGCAATACGGAAGTGATCTTTGGGCTTATTTGGTGACTGTGTGCATTAAATCTGTGCTCATCTCATCTCAGGATCTCTCTTGCAACGAATTTGTTTTTGAGATGTGTGTGGAACCCGGTGCATAAATCTCTGTTCAGCTAATCTCTCAGGAGCTCTCTTGCAACCAATTTGCTTTCATTGTGTATCATTTTATGGATCTATGGTATCATTAGATAGTAAAATTCATGTTAAATTTCTGTTTTAGGGGTTGATTTTAAAGGTCTGGAACGGATTAATCCATTTTTCATGACTTTCTATGGGAAACTGCGCTTCGGTTTTCGAACGTTTCAGAACCAGAAGGGTCTTCCAGAATGGATTGCATTCGAAACCAAAGGTACCACTGTATTCCAGTATCACTTCCAAGATAGAAAAAATCAAAAGTGAAGCAGTATATAGGGCATTGTCATTTATATTTTAATTTTCTTTTAATAACCTGTAAATCATATGTTCCCTATGTAGCCTAAACTCCAGTACCCCTACTTAAGAGCGGGATAGAAACATCACGGCGATATAGAAATGTCAATATAATACATATATTTTTCTGTGTTGCAAGGTAGCATCTATTGGACCACCTGATTTTTCATCTCTGTCGGTTCTTTTTGACTTTTGGCTTCAAAAGGAAAGGAAATAAAAACTGTGGAGCAAATACTGTCACTGTCTAGTTCTCTTTTATGATCCTGTTGAACTTTACGGATGAAGTCACAAACAAAGAATGATCAGCTACATCTTAGGTTTGCACTTCCAAAAGGGTATGAAGATTTAGGAATGACATTTATGTCACAGAATTCCGTGGTTAGAAATCCAGCAAAGCCTGGCAATTTAATAAAAGAGAACAAAGCTAATGCTAGGGATAAATTAAACTCACAGTGTGAGGGGAAGCTGCTCTTTCTTGTTCAAACACTTGAAGGTTTTTAAGATGCTAGGTTTTCCGAGTGTAGTATTCATTAGGATTAAACCAGGAAGCTTTTCTCACCTTCAAACTTTCCTTAGTAAAGGATCTTGAACAGTTTAGTTATCTTTTATTTTTAGTACTCTCCCAGAGTGCATGCCATAGAAATCCAGCACAAAGGTTTGGAATAAGAAGACCCCTGGTGGACCACATCAAGGGCCCATCAAGTTGAGCATCCTGCCTAGTTAGGTTCTTCCTGGAAGGCTATTGTTTATTTATGTTTTGCATTTGTAGGCCACCCATATAACTAGATTTATGTAATCCACCATTAAAGATTAAGCAACCGCATGCACATTTTCTCTCCGCAGTTCATGGTTTTCAAGTTGGCTTGCTTCAAACAAACCATGTTAACCACGGCTTGCTGATTTGGATGAAACATCAAGACACGGTGAAGCAAAAACAGAAGCAAAGCTCCCAGACTCCCCTTTCCATGGTTTCAAGTTGGTTTGTTTCAAACAAAAAACGTAGTTAATGTTAACCACAGTTTGTTGGGTTGGATGAAATGGCAAACCACCGTGAAATAAAAACAAGTGGAAGCTTCCGAACTCCTCCTCCTGGCCCCATCATGTTGGATCATTCATGTCATTCCAAACCATAGTTTACTTTAGGGTGATATGTAAATATGGCCAATGAAGTGTGTGTCAGGATTATACATGTACATGCATATTGTAGCTTATCGCTCATGTTTACTCCAGTATCATAATCACTAATGTTTTATATGTGAATTTACATGCTGAAGGGAAGTAATTTGTGTTTACTGGCAAGATTTACAAAAGTGATCCATTTAATGCATGCCATTATAAATAAAAATAATGAACCTTTATTGTCACTACACCACCTGTGTGCAGTGAAATTAAACAAGATTGGAGATTTATTTATTTATTTGTTAGATTCATATACCGCCCTACGTCTGGATCACAGGGTTGTTTACTGCATAAAAATCGAAAATATTTAACATGATAACAAACCAGTAACACTCCCCAAATGTCATGTTATGGATGATATCATGTTCTCAAAAAATGAAAGTGCCAGGAAAAATTCATTATGACTTCTCCAACCAAATTGTGTTAGTCTATGCTAAATATTATTTTACAATCATTTGTTTATTCTCTGGGCAAAATCAAATAACAATAAGAGTTTAATTAGCCTCAGCACTGCAGGAAGGGGCAATTCAAACAAGGGACGGTGGGTGGGTGGAAAATGGCTCTGCAGGCCAACCTTCTTGATCTGTATCGCAGTATCTTCAAATATTTTGTAATTGGTGTCTTAATTGAGTAGTGAATGGGTTAAACACTCTGTTGCTTGATCAGTAATGACACAGTGTCTGCGTTACAGAATGAAATGGTTGCTTGGCAACTACACCTGTAGAAAAAAAATGTGATGCATTGTCCTTCTGCCAAATTAAAACCTCAGTTCAGGGAAAGTGGCTGCTCATTTCCAGAGCCTCTGGAATTTTTCATAACACAGCCTAAGGGCGAAAATCAGAGGTTTTAAGAAATTTGACACACCCTAAAATACCCTGCCTACTGATCTAAACGTATTTTGGTGTTTTCCTTCTCTCAAGTAGTGGTCCTGTTCTAACCCTTTTTGCACCTACACGTGCAAATCTATAGGCTGAATTCTGTGAGATGCCTTGTTGCCACAGCTGCTCACAGGTTTAAAGAACAAGGAACAAAGACCACTCTCTCCTGTCCCCAATAACATAATCTCCCCTTGCATACTAACAAACCTTCTAAAAAATGGAATTCCAAAACCAGTTTCTGAATCTTAGAAAGTACACACCCTCCAACATTTCTCCAATGAAAATAGGGACATCCTATTCAATAATAATAATAATAATTTTAACATAGTAAATTTTATTATTTGTACCTTGCCCATCTGACTGGGTTGCCCCAGCCACTCTGGGCAGCTTCAAACATATAAACACATAATAAAACATTAAACATTAAAAAAACTTCCTTATATGGAAGACATTCCTTCAGATGTCTTCTAAAGATTGTATAGTTGCTTATCTCCTTGACTCCATACCCTCCAACATTTCTCTGATGAAAATAGGGACATTCTAAGGAAAAGCTTGACATTCCATGATCAAATCAGAAACCAGGGCAGCTTCTGTAAATCCAGGACTGTATCTGGAAAAAGGGGGCACTTGGAGGGTCTGACTTATGAATTCAGGCAAATGCAACAGACAAATGTTTTAGTAGCTACTGTGCCTTCTCAGTATTAAGGACAGGATTTACTTTATCTTATTATTACAGGTGTTTTATTTCTTTTGTCTTGTACAGAATCAACTTAATGTAACACATGTGGCTATACAATGTGGCAACACAAATAGTTATTGCTATGAATGCTGAATCAAAAAAAAAATGTTTGGAAGAATGACAGTGAGGTGACCGACAAAAACCACGCAAAAGCACAATCCTATACATGCTTACTCAGAAGTAAGCCCCACAGTGGTGAGTGGGGCTTACTCCCAGGTAAGTGTGTACAGATTGCAGCTGAAATGTTATATATGCAGAAATGCTCAACATAAAAATATTGCAGGGTCTGAAAGCACATATCTGTCAGCACATTTCAGGTACTTATCAGCAGGAGGTTCGTAGTAACAGAACAGTGTGTTGACACGATTCCAACACATTTATTTTTTAAAGTAAAAGTTTGTTTATAATTGGATTTTAAAGCTGCTCTTTTCTTTTGGATGTGCCCTACTCTTTATGGATCTCATACGTACAGTGAATCATAATCGGGATAAATTATGATGCTCCTGTTGGCTGTGCAGCATAGAATTTATCTCTTGCCTCTCTCACTTGGAACTTGAAGAGCAAGTAGGATCAAAGCTCTGCAAAAGATCATGCAAACTTACCTGGCCAACCACCAACTGAATACCAATTTGCCTCATGCTTTCGAAAGATGCAAGTCCCATAGAAGAAGAAAAAGGCAAGTAGGTGGTTAAGATCACTTTGTAATAAAATAATCTATAGCAAACTTGTGGAGCCCAACTGAGCTGGACCTTCAGATGTAGCCTAGGTAACGATTGCAAAAAGTGAAAAGGAAAGGTTCTAAATGATGGAGCATGGTATAGTTAGCAGGATACTTGCAATGTAACTGAAGCTGGAATCTAATGCTTACTTTCCAGGGAGTAAGCACAATAGGGCTTTTTCTGAGTAAGGATGTAGCAGTTTACAATGTAAACTGCAAAATGAAGATACTATTCTACATATTTTTCAAGGGTGACTGCAGCTGAATGGTGTAGTGAAAATATGACGCTGCTTATTATAAAGTATGCATGTGAGTAATTGGAAGTGCCTTTAATCTTGAAATAGTCTGTTGGATATTATTAGTAGGAATCCTGCAAATCACCCCTCCCCATTTTGAAACCAAGCAGGGCTGACTGATGCAATGCCTACTTCCATCTCTTCCTCCTCATACAGTAAAAATATCCTCCCTCCCTCCTTTCCAGAATGCCAGATTTCCTCTATCCTTGCACGTCAGAAACCACACTATTTATTTTCTACATTTAACTGAACAAGCAGTTGTTAATTCTTCATTTATTGGTGTTGTTTGTTCTGCAGAAATATAAGCCGCTGTGATTTAGTGATTAGGACTGGTTCAAATCATCACTCGGACATGAAACTCACTGAGTGATTCATTTACTCTCAGCCAAACCTACCTCACAGGGTTGTTGTGATGATAAAAGGGATGATAAAATGTTGCGATGAGATCGGGGAGGGTAGAAGCTCACACACCAACCTGAGTTGTTTGGAGAAAGAGCAAGGTTAAAAGTGATGTCAAGTATGTCATAGTGTTTACTTACATTATACGATCCCTTAGACATATATTTCAAGATGAAATATATGCATCTTGCAAAAAAGGAAAGAGTTTTCATTTGACATCTAAATAATGGCATTATGTGAAAAATGGAACCAATGATGCATCAGTGTCCAATACTGGAAATGCAGATTTCACTAGTGATGTAGTTATCTGTTATACAGTCAAGAGTTCAGATGGCTTTCCAAGCTCCGCCAACTAAATAACCTGTATCACCTTCACGTTGAAGACTCTGCATGTTTCTCTGAGCATGACGAGCTGAGGTGACAAAGCAGGACTGCTTCTTGCCTGGTACATCACTTACATCTCAGTCCACTCCAGCAGAAGTGATTATTCTGCTGCTGTTGTTTCATCTTTACAGCCAAGGTTAGTTAAGTGCTTTATTAAATTTTATATTCTGCTCTTTGGAGTGCAGCAAGACATTAGCCTCCTTGTGGAGCAGACATGCCGTCCGGGTATGTTTCTTTAATACATGCAACCTCTCTAGCCATCATTCTTTCCAAGCAACCAAGCCACGTTACTACTGTCACTTTAGACTGCTCAACCTGAGCAATCCTTTGATATACCCTGTCTGCAATCTCCTTTTTTTATAAATCAAATTTAGTTTATTGTAAATTTGATATTTATAAGGCCTTTTTTAAATTAATACCTTGCCCACATCTCCTGACACGCCCCCAAAGGTGTCCAGAGTAACCTCCTATCCTGGAACTCCTTGATGGGTCTATAATTAACTGTTGTTTTTCTGCTAGCTAACATGCGAGTGTTTAACCTTAAATCAGGTGACAACGGTATTTGGTTGCAAATCTCCATTTTGCCTTTAGTCTTTGTTCCCAGGCTCTGTGAGAGTGAGGATGTAAATGAAGCTGTACAGCAAAACAGCTCCAGGTGAAATGGAGGCTGTACAGAGAGAGACCTCTGCTGCTACTGTAGGTCTGTTTGGAATTTTAGTTCTAGGATGCTGAGCAGCGCAAGATATTTCATGGAATTATTTGGATGTTTCTTTGTTGTTTTTGTTCTGTTTTGAAGAGTACAGCAAGTAAAGTTTTGAACAACCTAATGGGTCTAGTCAATGTTTCATTCCAAAGGGAGGCAGTTTTTATGCATCCAGTCACTTCAAACTTCACAATATTAATATATGCAATACACACCACTCCCCATCCTTCATTAAGGCAAGCAAGATGTATTGTTATTCTAGCCAGGTAAAATTACCACAGGTGGGTGCACTATAGCAGGACCAGTGAGGAGTGAGGCCTAGAAAAGGGGTAGGGCCTAGTCACATTTGGTCCTCAGGCCAGACATTCCTCTGCACTACTCCATGTTCAAATCCCTACCATTCTGAATGTTTCCCGGTCTCTCTTTTCCATTGCAGAAATGCCTCACTCTCCTCCCTCCCCGTTCCCAATCTCTCTTTCTCTCACCACATAATCTAAACATGTCCTGATATCATCTCTCAGAAATTATCTTTAAAAATATGTTATTAGTGTAGGGGCAAGCCTCAAATGGGTGCCTCGCCTCCAAGGCCAAAAGCGTTTTACGTTTGCTTGGAGATAGGCGAGACCAGAATGGAAGGTCTTGGTATTTGGCTGGTGACTGCTGAAGAAGAAGGATTTTGCTTCTGGCAGAACATAAAGCAAAGCTGACAACAAAGGTTTTCTTTCATGCTATCCAAATGAACCCATTTATAATCTGAAATTCAAATACTTGACAACAGAGGGTCTGTGAGCAGGGCTTTGAACAGGAAATTGCTTCATGGTTTTAGCATAATGAATTAGGCAGCAAGAGTAAATCCATTTAGTAGGCATAGAATGTTTTAATATTTCTCGGGGGATGGGGAATCCCAAATATCCAAATTTCTCATGACGTACGAAAATTCTGCACGTATATTTTTGCATGTGTATGTGTGTGCATGTGCAGTCTGTTTTCCTGTTACGTATACATCGCCGGGGTATTGCAGTTTGCAAATTGTTGCGACTATTTAAAAATTATTGTGCCTTTTAAATGTCAGGATAAATAAATGCCACAAGTAATGACAATGGCTTTCTCGGAAAAAATGGTCCTTTCTTCAACGGCGATAATTAATCCTGACATCCTGTTCTGGTCAATTACAATTACATATCATGGAGTTACTGCATTAGGCTGAACAAAACAGTCTGGCTGGCTGAACACCAATAAAATCAATACTGGAGGCACAGCTTGAGCTGTTGTGTATCATACTAAACAACAGGCATTTTTTGTGTACTATATTTTGGGCAGGAAACCATCCTGGCATGACGAACAATAGCTATACCTCGCAAAGATGCTGAACACACTGGATGCCACAGGTAGCTCGGCTAAGGCATACAGAGCTTGTGTTGTTTCCTTTGTATACGGCACAGACTTTGGAAATAATCTGCCTGTTCCATTTGATTGTGCTCCCGCCCCTATAAACTGGGGAGAGGCAGTGTGGTAGTGGTCATTTATAAACAGAAAAACCATATCTTAGTCATACTTGCCAAGGGGCAAAGGAAGAAGAAGAAGAAGGAGAAGAAGAAGGAGAAGGAGAAGGAGGAAAAGAGACTATTTTTTTCAATGACCTTGAAGAGCTGTTTTGGAGAATATAGACAAATGGCAAGGCTGTTCTGTTTTTGCACTCCCTTTTGTCACAGTGACTTAGCTCAGAAGATTGGCTGAGAAAACAGCCATTAGCATAATTGCTCTTTAACATCAGAATACACATAGATAATAAAGCATGACACTTACTAGGTCTTTCCATAGAGCTGCCCCTCCTGCCTCTGCCTGCTTGGAAGCAAACTGCATAAATAGGCAGACCTTTATTTTTATCTCATTATCTTTTAGATTTCCAGATAGAATGTAACAGAATGATTTCTCACCCCCATCTCCAATTGGAACGGCGATAAAATAAGGGTTTTTTTTTATTTATTTTTTGAAAAAGTGTTTAAATGAAGGTTTGATTAAAGATGCTCTGTGATCTCATTAATGTTTACAGTCTAAATGTATAGGAAATGATCTTCCTTAATGTACAGCTACTGAAATATAAATAGGAGCCTTTTTGGGGGTCCAGGCTACATAATGAATATATGTATACAACCACCTGAGCATATGCATGATGAATTAAACTGTGAAACATTTGACATTTAAATGCATTAGAACTGTACTAAGCTGGAATAATAATTACCACCAGCAGCACAATATAAATATTTAAAGATACTGCTCATATGCCAAGGCACAAGTCTGAATTTATCAAAAATCAATTCTGAGCTGTACCTCCAGCAAAATAACAGGAAGTATCTTTTGGATAATTAATACGGGAGAAGATTTCCGTCCCTCCCCTCCTCACATGTTTTAAATGTATTCATAGAAACCGACATAAGCATCCTACATTTAGAAAATAAGATGTAAATAGCAGGAAGGCCTGCTCAATTTTTCTATTCTTTCTGCAAAGTTGTGCTGCTTTACAGCATTATTTCAACTGCATATTCCTGAAAAGTAGAAACATTTCATTTTCCTGTAAGGCAGAGATGGGACTCTGTGGTGTTTCACATGTTGTTTGACTGCAGTTCCAGTCATTCCTGACCACTGGCTGTGGTAGCTGGGGCAAAGGGAGTTGCAGCTCAACAACTAGACAGCAATAATTCCCCCATCCTTGCTATATGCTGTGCAATGCCAATATTATTATACAGTGTGGTCTTCTGTTCTTGGACTGCAACTCCTATCATCATTATTATTTTGTTATTATTATTTATTGATTTTATTTACCGCCCTATACCTGGAGGTCCCAGGGCGGTTCACAGAAAAGATCACAATATATAAAATCAAAATAAAAACATTAACCCAATACCCCCCCCCCCGCCAAAAGAGCCACATTCTAAAAGGGTATAGGATGTCAAAGGCCTGGTTAAAAAGGAACATTTTTGCCTGGCGCCTAAATGAAGGTGCCAGGCAAACTTTCCTGGAAGAGCATTCCACAGACAGGGAGCCCCTGCAGAGAAGGCCCTGTTCTACCCTCCGGACCTTTTGAGGAGGAGGCACACGAAGGAGGGCCTCAGAAGATGATTTCAGGTTCCGGGTAGGTTCATATGGAAAGAGGTGGCCCTTGAGGTATTGCGGTCCTGAGCCGTTTATCTGTGTCATCTGTGACCATTTGTCCTGCTAACTAGGACTGATAGAATTTGGAGTGCGAAAACATCTGGTTGGCCAAAGATTCTCTACCTCTGTTATATGATTTATTTTCAGGGAAAGACATATGGTTCTGAGTAATGCATGCATGATCTAAAGTAGGTTATTTTGGAAGACAAGCGGAATCCAACAGGAATTCCACTTCTGTTCCAATGTAGAGCACTTCCAGGTAATCTGATCACACTGTTTTGATCGCAAGGAGGTCAGAGGACATCTGAAAGCAAATGCCCTCCCACAGTTCCCAGTTTATTTCCCACCACTTTCCTTATCACAAAAAGTCTGATGTTTTGAGGAAACAGGTTTGATGCGTAAGAGCACCAAATCAAGTAGGATTGTGCAACCTGGTTGAAACCAGTCTGAAAATAGCAACTGTCTGGAAGCGCCCTTAGATTGCGAAGTTAGCTGAGATTCAGTCAAAGGAGAGGCCAAGCATAAATACAGTGGTACCTCGGGTTAAGAACTTAATTCATTCTGGAGGTCCGTTCTTAACCTGAAACTGTTCTTAACCTGAGGTTCCACTTTAGCTAACGGGGCCTCCCGCTGCCACTGTGCCGCCGCTGCACGATTTCTGTTCTCATCCTGAAGCAAAGTTCTTAACACTAGGTACTATTTCTGGGTTAGCGGAGTCTGTAACCTGAAGCGTCTGTAACCTAAGGTAAAGGTAAAGGGACCCCTGACCATTAGGTCCGGTCACAGACGACTCTGGGGTTGCGGCGCTAATCTCGCTTTATTGGGTGAGGGAGCCGGCGTACAGCTTCCGGGTCATGTGGCCAGCATGACTAAGCCGCTTCTGGCGAACCAGAGCAGCGCAAGGAAACGCCGTTTACCTTCCTGCTGAAGCGGTACCTATTTATCTACTTGCACTTTGACGTGCTTTCGAACTGCTAGGTTGGCAGGAGCAGGGACCGAGCAACGGGAGCTTACCCCGTCGTGGGGATTCGAACTGCCAACCTTCTGATCGACAAGCCCTAGGCTTTGTGGTTTAACCCACAGCGCCACCGGCGTCCCTGTAACCTGAGGTACCACTGTACAAAGAATTGAAGCAAAAAACGTGTCAACGTCCAGTCCAAAAAACAAGTACACCTAAGAACACATAGTGGGGAGCCATAACTAATCAAAGTTTGCTATTGATTGTTCTTTTTGTTGTCTTCATGATGGATCAATGCCCATAGCTTATTTAGTTTTCTGGTGCACCTTGTTTAGCTGCTGAGTTTCCATCATAACACCTTTAAAAAGATATTCTCTTGGCAAGATGATTAGGCAAGGGCATCCATATGCCACATTTGGGGGAGCTGTTACTTCACTGCTGTGCCAGCTACACTGGTTACTTACTGGTTCATTTCTGGATGCAATTCAAAGTGTTGGTAAATATCTTAATGGCATAGCACCATAATACCTACAGAACCACCTCCTCCCAGATAATAATCAATCATTATCTGTCCATCTACTGAGGTTATCTGGTAAGGAACTTCTGTCAGTCCCTCCATCCTCTGAGATATGACTGGCTGGGATGTCCACTCTAGTGGCACCTAGGACAGTGATGGCTAACCTTGACACTCCAGATGTTTTGGAACTACAACTCCCATCATCCCTAGCTAATAGGACCAGTGGTCAGGGATTATGGGAGTTGTAGTTCCAAAACATCTGGAGTGTCAAGGTTAGCCATCACTGACCTAGGATGTGGACTCTTTGCCTAGCGATTTTCTGGTTCAGCTCCATAGGCAGCACTCAGCAGTTGAATGAAAACTTTACATTCCCATCAACCTTTAATACCGCTTGATTTCCCCCCCTTATTCTTCTAGTTTTTTACTTACTGCTTCTTTGCTTATTGTTTTTATTCCATCCTTTGTGGTTGCATTATTCTTACTTATGTCCTTATTGAAATTTATTAGATGCCTTCTCAAACAGGACCTCAAAGCATTTCTAAAAGGTGTTCAAACATTTAGAAATTAAAATGTAAAATTGTTTTAAAAAATAGTTAAATCGCTTTAAAAACAAACAAACAAACAAACACCAGCAGCAATTAGCAAATAACATATAGGAAAAACCAGCCCATCACATGCCATCAACTGCCTGGGAGTAGTGCAGGATCTTAACCTAGCACCGAAACGATCATAATGTCTGTGCCAGGTGGGTCTCGCTGGGGAGAGCATCCAATAAGTGGGGGGCTGAAAAGGCCCCTATTCTTGTCACTATTCTCTGAACATTTCTCAGAGGGGGCATCCAGAGAAGGGGCTGAGATTATGACAGGGTATGGTAGATTTCATGTTATGGATATGTTCCATCAGGTATGGGGCTTTAAAGGTTAAGGCCAGGGGTCAGCAAC
The DNA here is from genome assembly GCA_034641385.1 of Darevskia mixta. Lineage (NCBI taxonomy): Eukaryota > Metazoa > Chordata > Lepidosauria > Squamata > Lacertidae > Darevskia > Darevskia mixta. The sequence goes on along the minus strand of JAWWNH010000346.1, from coordinate 66,009 downwards.
CTAAGGCCCATGGGCCGGAAGCGGCCCGTGGAGGTCGTTTGACCGGCTCATGAGCCACCACCGAACTGAGTTGCCCGCTCACGCACTGCGCTAAACTGGCGCAGCGCGGTGCGGGTACTCGCTTCCGCGGTACTGAAAATCGCGCCTGTGCATATGCCGAAAATCTCATCTGCACAGATGCAGATATCAAAAATCGTGGGCAGATGCGCGATCTGGCCCACAGAGGGATCTCCGCGGGACCGATCTGGCCCAGACAAGATAAACCTTGCTGACCCCTGACCTAGACCGAGAGCACACAGAGGCCTTTAAAGTCAGACTACCTTTTCTAAGCACTTAGAAGTACTTCGAGTTGGCCCAGAAAATTATTGGGATTCAGTGCACTCAGACCAAAACAGCACCATAAATGTTTTAAACCATTGGGTCCTCATTAGCAATCTGGCCGCTGCCTTCTGTACCACCTGCAGTTTCCAAACCATTTTCAAAACCAGTTTTATTTGAATAGTTTGTTTTCATTCTTCCTGTTTATAAGCTGCCTTTTCCGTTTTAGGAATTAGAAAGTATCTAAATCCTTGAAACAGACAAACAATAATTGGGTAGCCCTAGACTTTTCATTAATCCTGAGGCTAGCCTACTCTCCCGGGCTATTGTGAAGGTCAAACGGGATAATTCCTTGTACATCACTCTTGAGTTCCTTGAAGGAAGGGCAGGATACAAACGTGATTAACGATGTTGTACAGAGACACAATAGTGGTGTTAATAAGGCTTTTAAAAAATTGTCCATACTTCAGATGTGATAGCGTCAGAGTATGAGTTCTGGGTCGGTATGACACAGCTATTTAAATTTGGTATGAGATGTAACTCCGAAGCACAAGTCTGATTCAAGTCGTATCAAAGGGTTAAATTCCGAAACAAGCCTCCCTCCCCTCTCCGCACACACTGATGAATGTTTAAAAGGTTTTGAAAGGGGAGTATGTAGCACTTTGTGCTTAGTCTGTTTTAATTAGCTGAGCACATCAAAATCCTGTTTGTTTCTTCTTCTTTTCTTGGAGAGAAGGGTACAGAATCAATTCCACTGAGGTTACTGGAGAACGGATGGGAAGGTAACAATAGTGTTTCTGCCTGATAGAAATAGTTATCTTGAATCTGCTTTTGTTGAAAAACAAAAACCCTCATAATGAAAGCCCTGAATGAAAATATAATTGTAATTGCTTGTTTCAACCAACAAAACAGGTAATACTACTATTAAGTTACCTCTGGTCCTTTGTGCTTTAATTGGATTCATTGAATATACAACAAGCTTGGAATAAATCAGGAGATACAGAGCTAAATTACGCCACCTGAAACAGAAGGAAGCCTCCTATTTTTATACACATGGTTCTTAGCCTATGGAAATCATTGTCGGAAGCATGAGATCTGGCTGTCCCTTTGCACCCAAGATTTTCAAATATTGATGCCAAAATGTTTTCATTTCATGGCTGCTCTCTATGTGCCATTGATTTCAGGGTAGTCTGTTATTAAATTTGACTTGTAGTGGTGAGCAAACTTAAGATGCTTTGAACACGGCTGGTTTGGGCAGAGTCTATGGGCCAAAATCTCAGAAAAGTTAATTTATTTCAATGGTCTCACACCATGTGCCTCATACTGCATGGGGAGGGACCACTAGGAGAGCTTCATCTTTCATTCTTAAAGCATGGGGAGATCAACATGGGAGAAATTGTTCTTGCAGATATTGGGGCCCAAGCCTTTTAAACATCAGAGTGCCTTGAATTGGTACCAGAAAATTGGCACCCAGATGGTGGCGAACCATCTTCAATGGCAGACCTAAATATAGCACATTACAGGAGTCTAGCTTGGAGATTACCAGAGTGTGGGTGACCATGGCTAGGCTATCCCTATTCAGAAATGGTGGTAGTTGGTACATCAGCTGAAGACAGGCATAGGTGCTCCAAGCCCTGAGATCACCTGGGCCTACAGGTAGAGTGACTAGGATAGTTCCAGGAGCACCCTCAAAAAACCATACCTGCTCCGTCAAGGGAGTGCAATACCATTAAGAAAGCATATTTCTGCCAACACCCAGACACAGGAATCCCCAACCAATAGCACCTACATTTGTTGCCCCACATCTAGCCCACTACAGCTTCCAGACACTGGTTCAGGACTTGCACTGTGTCTCCTGCAACTGATTAAACGGAGTGATAGAGCTTTGGGTTACCAGCATACTGGTGACACGTTGCTCTTTATCCCCTGACAGCTGCTCCCAGTGGCTTCATATAGGTGCTAAAAGGTGCATAAAATGGGGCCACATCTACCCATGTAGTGGAACTGCTGGACTATTTTCTTGCCTTGGTCATGGACTAGATGAGAGCCAACAAACTGAAGCTCAATCCAGATAAGGCTGAGTCACTATGACGTTACAATTTTTTCATTTTTATCCCCAAAGCAACACTAAGGAAGGATGTCATCTAAAGAGTACTGATACCTAGCTGTGGCAGAGAGCAGTTCAGACTCTGAGGCTGAAGTGGAGGTTGGAGGGTAGCCAAGAGGCAGAGTGGAGACAGGCTGCTAAGGAATCCAGGGAGTCTCCTCCTCCTCCGCGATCATCTCTCTTCCTTGGTCTCCTAGAACCTGCAGAGAAATGAAACGAGCAGAGCAGAGAGCAGTTGTGCACAGGTACAGCCTGAGACTGCATGGGTCAAGACCCTGGAGAGAAGGAGTCCTAGTGGACACTGGGAAGGCAGGACCTTCAATCCTCGCAACTGCTTCACCAGGGCAAGACCTCCTTGAAAGAGTGGCTGAGAATTCTAGGGCTGGATCTAGACACATCAAAGCCTTAAGCTGCTGCAGAAGGAACCAGGGGAGGAGCCTTAGAGAGTGGTGGGAAGGCTGGGGAAGAAGGTGTGTTCTGGAGAAGATTCTCAAGGGTCAGATTGAAAGGCCTGGAGGGCCACATTTGACTCCCAGACCTGAGGTTCTCCACAGCTGCTTCCAACCATACTGTAGGCTTTCCTATAAATTTTCCATGTAGGGTCCACATCACCTTGGTGTTCCAGGCAGGATTAATGACAGGTGCGGCAGAAGCTGAGTCAATGTATTACCTTGTGATGCAACCATAAAGGACATACTGCTATTACCATAAGTTGAAATGGTTACATCATAATTGCCATCATTCATATTTGTCAAGTGGAAGCATGGAGAAATAATATGAGGTAGGAAGGTCTTGTGATCCTAAATCAATTAAGGAAATGGGTTCAAGATGTTGATTGGAAATGGGTGAAATATTCTAAACCAAGAGGCACAAAGATATAGGAATAATAGAGGGTGTTCTGTGCTTCTTTAAGAATGGTCCATGCAGTCTCGTGGAGACTTATCTCATCTCATGGGAATGCCAGAACTAGATGAACATATTCCTTGCCAAGCACAGCGAGAAAGAATCTTGTCAAAACCTGATATGGAAAATGTCAGTGAGTGAAGGTTTGAATTATAAAAATGAGGCATTTATGTTCCAAAGGCACCAGCTTTCTCCTTCACCTTTCCAATCATTACAGGAAAGATTTGCTCTCATTTTTCTCTTGACTCCAATTAATGCATGCAGGTGTTAAATATGGTTCTAAATTATCTCACAGATGGCAGCATGTTACATTTAGTTTTCAAAAATATATTGTGTGTCAGGGAAGCCTCTGCCAAAGCATCCATTGTCTGGTGAAATATGAGCATGGTTTTGGTCATGCTTCAGTCAAGGCAAAGGTACAAAGCTGGTTTGAAATTAGAATTGGGTTTCTTCTGTAAAGGAACTTTTGTGTGCTCTTTCAAGCTGCAGAGATGACTTAATAGCTGATTAGTCCTTTGAAGGGCATATTCCTACTGTCTGCTGCGTGTCAGAAGTGTCTAATTGCTTTGCAATCAAACGCTTAGTGCTGCCAAAGAAGCTAAAAGAAATACTACCAGAGAAATGAAACATAAAGGTTATACACAAATACCAAATCAATGAAGACGGTAAACATGGTTTATCCACTGGCCTGCAAACATCCCCCCCCCCGCAATTGCAATATGCAAATCAGCTTGGAGAGGAGATAGAATACACTGATGAGATGATGGATAGAATGCCCATAAACAGTTTAATTAACTTCAGTTTCCTACATGTTAAAGGTTGCTCCAGTCCACTGGCTCATGTAACAGACCCTCTTAGGATTTCATTAGTTCTCGCTCGGCGTGATGGTACGGCTTCTTCGGGGGTAACATTTTGCCTTGCCCTTCTGCTGATTTAAAATCCTTAACAAAATAGTATCTCGTGTTTTCTTTCTCCAGGCACTTAAGCATCCCAGTTGGGGTGCTTTTTTGTTATTTACTATTATCAAGGTTAAAGAGGAGGTTAAAAATTCTTTATTCAATTTATTGTCCTCTTGATCTCTGATTTTCCCGGCCATTTTCAACAATTCGGCATAGTCCATCATCTTTATCAGCCATTCTTCTTTTGTAGGTAGATTGTCCTCCTTCCATCTTTGGGCAAGTAGCATCTGCGCAGCTGTTGTAGCATACATAAATAATCTCTTCTGATCCTTAGGTATTTCTGGACCTAAAATTCCTAGTAGGGTGAGCCACTTTTTATCATTGCTCAAGATAAACACAAATAATAAAAAAAACCTACATACAGCAACAGTGTTTTGTGTTGTGTAGGCTCCTATGATGTAAGTAATGACCCCCCGATCATTTTAAGTTAGAGCTTAATAATTATTTCACTATTAATATACTTCTTAATTGTATTTCACTATTAATATACTTCTTCTTAATTGTATTTCAGTTCAACAATTACTTTGATAAAATACATATTTTGTTATGTGCAAATGGCTTTAGATACCTATTACCGTAGGTCCATAAATTACCATATTATAGCATATATTCAACACAAAAAACAGTGACAATTTGTTGTTGACAAAGGACAGCTGGACATATAAAGGGCCCCATTACCTTCAGTAATTTAGGGCCTCATCAAACCTAAATCCGGCCCTGCTCCTAGCTGCTGTATGTGATGCACTTGAATGGGGCTGCAGCCCAGGCTGAGACCAACATGTTTGTGGCCTGATGTACTGATCAAAAACAACCCCTGTGTTGCAAGTCAAAGTCCAAACAATGAAAAAGGAGGCAACACGTTGGCCAATCTTGAGTGAACAATTAGTAGATTTAATCCGTAGTAAATTATAATAAATTATAAGACAGCCATCCAGGTAATCTGCTGTTTCGATTGATACTTCGTCAGTTATATAACTAATGTTTGTGAATATTCTATGGAGCAAGGATCATAATCATATGATCATGATCATATGATTACATATGATTATGATCCTTGCTCCATAGAATATTCACAAACATTAGTTATATAACTGACGAAGTATCAATCGAAACAGCAGATTACCTGGATGGCTGTCTTATAATTTATTATAAGTTACTACGGATTAAATCTACTAATTGTTCACTCAAGATTGGCCAACGTGTTGCCTCCTTTTTCAGTGTGGCCTGATGTACGCCTGCTTTCAGAAGAAATGGCCATGATATTCTGCTGCAGGAAAAAAAATAGTCTTGCGGCACGTTACAACCCAATAGATTTACTGTGGCATAAGTCTTTATTGTGTGTTGTCAGCTGTGTATCTGACTTTTAAAAAGCAGCTACTGAAGATGCATCCTATTCTTAATGAGGGAAGCAAATGCTACAAAGAATTTTAGATATTCTCTATTTGTGTATTTTTTTCCACCCACCAAATTACAACTCTAGAGTCTTGACTCATTTTGACCGGGGATTATTAGGAATCATCATCAGCAAGCAACAGTCATTTCTGCCTCCAGTCTCACCAGAGTAATGTTCTATTTAGCTTCGTAGAACTGGAAGCAATTTGGTTGGCACAGCAGCAATGGCAAATAGGGGAAAACATATGCCAAGTATTTTCCAGGTTTTTTTTTTAACCACACATGCCTCAGTCCCATTATACAGAAAAATATCAGGTGTAATCTTTGCTAATAAAGATCTATTTACCTAAACTACTTAAGAAGCAAGCTATTAGAGTGCTCATTAACACCACTCTCTAATGTTCCCATGGGAAAGGTTATCACGTTGTCTGTTAAGCATTGCATTCGTATTTGCCGGCCTGCTCTGTACATAGAAACACATAAGAGGTAACAAGATATCTCGGATTGGATGAACTTGCATCTTACAAAGAGTATGCAAGTTACAAATAATTGCTCATCAGGCTGATGATGTAATTTGATCCTGTATAATGTGAAGGTGTAGACATACCCTCCAGCATTTCTCTGATGAAAACAGGGACGTCCTATTCAATGATGATGATGATGATGATGGTAATAATTTATACCCCACCCATCTGACCGGGTTGCCCCAGTAACTCTGGGCGGCTTCCAACATACTGTATATAAAAACATAATAAAACATTTAAAAATATCATTGCACTGAGCTGCCTTCAGGTGTCTTCTAAAGGTTGTATAGTTACTTCTCTCCTTGGCTCAGGTGTTGCATAACATTTCTCCGATGAAAATAGGGACATGAGCTGGACCATAAAGAAGGCTGATTGCCGAAGAATTGATGCTTTTGAATTATGGTGCTGGAGGAGACTCTTGAGAGTCCCGTGGACTGCAAGAAGATCAAACCTATCCATTCTGAAGGAAATCAGCCCTGAGTGTTCACTGGAAGGACAGATCCTGAAGCTGAGGCTCCAATACTTTGGCCACCTCATGAGAAGAGAAGACTCCCTGGAAAAGACCCTGATGTTGGGAAAGATGGAGGGCACAAGGAGAAGGGGACGACAGAGGACGAGATGGTTGGACAGTGTTCTCGAAGCTACCAACATGAGTCTGACCAAACTGTGGGAGGCAATGGAAGACAGGAGTGCCTGGCGTGCTCTGGTCCATGGGGTCACAAAGAGTCGGACACGACTAAACAACAGAAACAAACCATACCCTCCAACACTTCTATGAAAATAGAGATGTCCTGAGGAAAAGCAGGACATTCTGGGATCAAATCAGAAAACGGGACGGCTTCTGTAAAGCCGAGACTGTTCCTGGAAAATAGGAACACTTGGAGGGTCTGTGTACATATTTTTAAATTAATGCAGGCTAACCTTTACTGTCCAAGATCAAAGATGGCAACCATCCTAACCTTTTATTTTTAAAAAAGAAGAGTGAAATGGACTGATATGACTTTGCTTTGCTACCTGGTGGAGATATGACCTTATTTCATGTACTTTGGATATGGCTTTCTGAAAATCCAGCTATCAGTGCCTTTTAATTAAAATACTGCTTTTAAGTTGTTTCGTAGTGTCTCTGCTCCTTAGCCAGGCATGCATGACTGTATGTATAAAAAGTGATTTAGAGGAAGAAAATCAACGCTGCTGATTTGCTGCTTTCGCTTCTCAATAATTTTGTACTTTCCTCGCCTGCTGCCGTGTTATCAGTCATCTCTATGTCCTGGGGGAAATGCTGCAAGCTTGAGGTTAAATTAAGGGTCTCTCTCCTGTGATTGTCTTTAGCAATTTCTGTACATTTTCAAACAAAGCTTTACCGCATCAACGCCAGCACACAAATGCCTTGGGACCACAAGGCCAGCTTTCCTTAGCACTGACTTTAGTGCCAAGATTAATACATAATATTGCTGAAAAGGGCTAACACCCAGTTGCAAAAGAGAGTGCCTGTGCATTAATCTACCTGTCAAAATTACACTCTGATGTGGACAGGGATTTGGGGTTAACGTTCCTCAACCTAAGGTTGTCACCATGGATTTAGAATAGAATATTTTTGGAAAATTAAATACTACCTCTTTATTCTCTTTTTAACTGTGCTGTATGATTTGTCCCTAAGTCACGTAATGCATATTGTTACATAGACCCAGCTAAGGAAAATTCTTTTGTTCATTGAGAAAAGATTTTCATCTGTCTAATCATCTACACTAATCCATCTAGAGGAGGAAGTGTCTGCTAATGGTCATGTAAAGCCAACTGGAGTTAATTGGCTGCATGAATGGGGGTTGCTTTCCCCCCCTTTCTTCAGATTTTTCCAATCTATGCCAGAATAAGTGCAGGTGGTGCTGTGGTCTAAACCACTGAGCCTAGGGCTTGCCGATCAGAAGGTCAGCGGTTCGAATCCCTGCGATGGGGTGAGCTCCCGTTGCTCGGTCCCAGCTCCTGCCAACCTAGCTGTTTGAAAGCACGTCAAAGTGCAAGTAGATAAATAGGTACTGCTCCGGCGGGAAGGTAAATGGCGTTTCCGTGCGCTGCTCTGGTTCGCCAAAAAGCAGCTTAGTCATGCTGGGCACATGACCCGGAAGCTGTCTGCGGAGTCGTCCGCCACTGGACTTAACGGTCAGGGGTCCCTTTACTTTTACTAAGGGGCACATGCTACTTTGCATACAGGTAAAATGAGCTGTTAATTGCTTTAAATTTTCCTTTGCTAGAAAGGAAAGTTTTATATGCTGTGCGTCATTGTCTTTGCTGCTATATTTCTGTACAATCTATTTTTGCATATTATTTTTTTGTTTCCTCACCTGCTCGGACAACCTATGTTGATGGATGGTCTGCATAAATTCATAAATTCAGATCATCATCATCTCGTTGTCTTCTCCCATGAGAAGCCTTAAGGTGGGAGCCAAACAAGGAAGTCTGAAGGAAGCCTCTGGGAAGCAAATGTGAATAACCTGACAGAAAACCTTAGTGGGCATTGATGGGCATTTGCATTTCAAAAAGGAAAGTATTCCTCCAACTTGACATGGAGACAGGCAGGCGGGCTTGCACCCTCAGCCACATCCCTGAAGTCTAGCTCTAAAACCTACAATACCCAAATAGGCTCTATCTGTCTACAGCTCTAATATGAATTATGTGCGGAGCTTAATGGTTTGTTAATTAGGATGGCTGAGATTACATCTTGTGTTTTACTTTTTGTATTTGCACACTATCCAAACACTTGCATCTGATTTGAGAAACACTCCATCAAAGCAAGTTTCAGTGAACCCAGGGAAACCAAGTTTCATGTAAGTGGCAAAGGATCACAGCTTAAAGACTTCAAAAGCCTACAGAGAACAGGAAGAGGGCAACTTCAGTTTATTATCACCATATCATTACCCTGGCTTCAAAGGAAGCAATTTTCTATATGCGTTCATACACTGCATATCAAAGGGTATTTGATCCCTGAAAAAGGAGACTGAACTTGGGGCTGGGTGATTTCATTTAGTCCTTCCTGGGGCTATTGTGGCATGGAGATCTGATAGCCTCTGCTGAGAAACAGAGATTATGGGCTTTGATAGAAATTCATGTGACAAGAAACTCTTTTCTTTGCAGTTTTGAACACAGGTCTTTAATGTCTGGAACCATTATATGTATAGCTGAAGTAACAGTCTAGGATTTAATCATTATGTTGGTTCTCAAACACTCCTGATTGTGCAGTTTGTCTGAATTAGTTATAAAATGTGAGCTGTTGAGATTGGCTGCATTTACCATTCCATTTTAGAGGGAGAGAGTTCCAGAATCCTTGCAGTACATAACAATTACTATGAGAGGGACCACATAGGAAAAGAAAACCCTGCAACCTTTTGTGATGGTAATATATGATTTAGTTACCTCGGGTTACCCGCCCCCCCAAAACCTTTTAAAAAAAACTCCTTGGTTCTTTTGGATGCTTGCATTAGCCTGGCCAGTTATGCCAAGAGGAAATGAATAACCAAAAAGGAAAAAAAAGACATAGGGTTGGTGCAACATTTGCATGTGCTAATTTAATTGCATAACATTTGCATGCACCGATTTATATATAAAGAACAGACATGAAGAATCTGTAGGTTACAACACCCATCATCCCTGAGCACTATAACACTGTGAGTCCTGTCTTTTGCCAATGTGATTTTATGACGTTTACAATGTGTTTTCCTGAAACGCACAGAGCCTACGGCTTGCCTATCGGAAGGTCGGCGGTTCGAATCCCCGCGACGGGGTGAGCTCCTGTTGTTCGGTCTCAGCTCCTGCCCACCTAGCAGTTCGAAAGCACCTCAAAGTGCAAGTAGATAAATAGGTACCGCTCCGGTGGGAAGGTAAACGCCATTTCCTGGTGCTGCTCTGGTTTGCCAGAAGCGGCTTAGTCATTCTGGCCACATGAGCCGGAAGCTGTCTGCAGACAAACGCCGGCTCCCTCGGCCAGTAAAGCGAGATGAGCGCCGCAACCCCAGAGTCATCCATGACAGAACCTAATGGTCAGGGGTACCTTTACCTGACCAAGAGTTCCAGAAAAACATTTACTTCTGCTTCATTGACTACGCAAAAGCTTTTGACTGTGTTGACCACAGCAAACTATGGCAAGTTCTTAAAGAAATGGGAGTGCCTGATCACCTCATCCGTCTCCTGAGAAATCTCTATGTGGGACAAGAAGCTACAGTTAGAACTGGATATGGAATAACTGATTGGTTCAAAATTGGGAAAGGAGTACGACAAGGCTGTATATTGTCACCCTGCTTATTTAACTTATATGCAGAATTCATCATGTGAAAGGCTGGACTGGATGAATCCCAAACCAGAATTAAGATTGCCGGAAGAAATATAAACAACCTCAGATATGCTGATGATACAACCTTGATGGCAGAAAGTGAGGAGGAATTAAAGAACCTTTTAATGAGGGTGAAAGAAGAGAGCGCAAAATATGGTCTGAAGCTCAACATCAAAAAAACTAAGATCATGGCCACTGGTCCCATCACCTCCTGGCAAATAGAAGGGGAAGAAATGGAGGCAGTGAGAGATTTCACTTTCTTGGGTTCCATGATCACTGCAGATGGTGACAGCAGTCACGAAATTAGAAGACGCCTGCTTCTTGGGAGAAAAGCAATGACAAACCTAGACAGCATCTTAAAAAGCAAAGACATCACCTTGCCAACAAAGGTCCGTATAGTTAAAGCTATGGTTTTCCCAGTAGTAATGTACGGAAGTGAGAGCTGGACCATAAAGAAGGCTGATCGCCGAAGAATTGATGCTTTTGAATTATGGTGCTGGAGGAGACTCTTGAGAGTCCCATGGACTGCAAGAAGATCAAACCTATCCATTCTTAAAGAAATCAACCCTGGGTGCTCATTAGAAGGACAGATCCTGAAGTTGAGGCTCCAGTACTTTGGCCACCTCATGAGAAGAGAAGACTCCCTAGAAAAGACCCTGATGTTGGGAAGGATTGAGGGCACAAGGAGAAGGGGACGACAGAAGATGAGATGGTTGGACAGTGTTCTCGAAGCTACTAACATGAGTTTGGCCAAACTGCGAGAGGCAGTGAAGGATAGGCGTGCCTGGCGTGCTCTGGTCCATGGGGTCACGAAGAGTCGGACACGACTGAACGACTGAACAACAACACCTTTACCTTTACAGTTCCTTTAAAGTGAATAAATATCAAAAGGGTGAATCTCAAGTAATCTGCATCACATTTCTTCCCACCCTGAAAGCACAGTAACACACTAAGATAGTAGGACTTACCGTAGTTCACACTGATATAAACAGGACTAAATCGTTTCCATTTAAATTAGTGGGACAGAAGCCACGACTTAGTTCAACGAACACAGACATAATTTAGTCCACTATAAGGAAATAATAACGCATATTATTATCCTATATAATAATCTTGCTGTGTCCGTACGTACCACTTTCCGTGTGTCACAGGAATTCGGCACTGCGCGTGCGCATTCCAGTGACACACGGATTGGGTAGTACGGACCAATAGGAGCGGGGCAAGCCGCTGTGGCGGCGGGGGCACGTAGCGCCCCTGCCCGCAGCCCTCTGGCCGCCCGATACTCCCGCAAACCACGGGGCAAGCCGCTGTGGCGGCGGGGGCGCGTAGCGCCCCTGCCCGCAGCCCTCTGGCCGCCCGATACGTGGGGCGGGAGGAGCGGATCCAGGCGGCGGCCGCCGAGGGAGGGAGAGCGGCTCCACCTCCACCTCAGCTCCCCTCACTCGCGCGCGCACACAAAGGAAGCGGAGGAGAGGCGCACGGGATGCAGCCTGCTGCTGCTGCTGCCCTCAGGGCGGGCTACTGAGGGTGCCCAGCCCGAGGCGGGGAAACAAGGCGAGCGGCCGACCGCTTGCAAGCGGTCACTGGCGGCGCTGACCCAGCGGGCGCCGCTCCTTCCATGTGCCAAGGATGGTCCACCATTGGGAAGCCGAGGCTGCCGGTCGCGCCACCTCCGAGCGGGGAGGGCCGCGCCGGGTGGGGGGGAGGCTAAGCCCGAGGAGGCGCTTCCCTAGGCGGCTGGCGCTGGTGTGCAACTTCCCGGCTCCCCGCCTGGCCGAGTGCCTCGCCTTCCTGCGCGCCTTCCGGTTCTCCCCGGCAGGTGAGCGCGGGGCAAAGGCTTGGCAAGGAAAGGGTGCAGGGCGCACGGGTCCTCTTCCCAGGGAAGCACTCTACGCATGGCCAGAGCCTCCGCACTCCAGCCAGCCACGCAGCCTCACTGATTGATGGGGAGGAGGCAGGGAAGAAAAAGCAGCTTCTCCAGGGCTGAGGTCAGTCGCATCGCTCCGATTGTGGAAGCTCATGGGGGGGGTATATAGTCGGAATAAATGGCTTCACGGATACGAAGTAGTTGGGAGGAAGTAAGAACAGAGGGAGGGAGGGAGGGAGGGAGGGAGGGAGGGAGGGAGGGAGGGAGGGAGGAAGGAAGGAAGGAAGGAAGGAAGGAAGGAAAATGCAGGGAGGGAGGGAGAATAGAGGGAGGGAGGAAGGAAGGAAGGAAGGAAACATGGAAGGAAGGAAACATGGAAGGAAGAATGGAAAAATGTAGGGAGAGAGGAAGGAAGGAAGGAAGGAAGGAAGAACAGGGGGAGGGAGAAACAGGGAAGGAAGAATGGAAAAATGGAGGGAGGGAGGAAGTAAGAACAGAGGAAGGGAGGGAGGAACAAACAACAAATCCGTGATGCGCCACCGCCCGCACGCCTCGAGTGGAGCCTCCTGCTGCCGCCGCCGCCTTTACTGCCTCGCCAAAACGCGGGGGAAGCACCGCAAAGCGCCGCCACCCTTCTAGCGCCCGTTTTTGTAATGGGCTTACTTTACTAGTAAACTATAATTCATATTAGTAGGAAGTTGGTGGCTCCTGTTGAAATCACCTCTGCACAACACCACAGTGGCTTCCCGCTAATGACTTTTTAATTCAAACTATGATCACTACTCTCTCATGCACCTTTTTTTTTAAAATTTAAGGGCACTCCAAGATTTCTAAAGCCAGAGAAAATTCTTTGAAAGAATCTAATGTTTCCTGAAGCACTTTGCAAAATAGTTCAAAGATAAAGTATGACATCTCAATTTAAGTACTGCAGCCCACAGTGTGATGTCTTATCTTTGAAATATATTTGGGAGTGCCACAGGCCTTATTATGATTCACTAATACTTAGAGGAAGAAGGAAGGGGGGAAGAAGTGGGGGTGTGGAGAATTAAAATCACGCATGCCAAACTGTGCTATCAAGTCCATAGATTTTTGTGGATTTCTTGAAATGTCTAGTGAAAAGGGTGAGATCTAAGAATTAACTTTAACTTGTGCTAGAAGCACAACTTCAGCAGTTCTTCCCAAAACAGAGAAGGGGAACCTTTTCCAAGCACTCAGTCCTATTGTAAAAAAAACGAGACACTAGTGGGGCAGTACTTCAACATCTGATTTATTTTTTGCGAATTTAGTTGTCAGCAATCAGGCTTAAGAAGCCTAAGAAGGCTGATCGCCGAAGAATTGATGCTTTTGAATTATGGTGCTGGAGGAGAGTCTTGCGAGTCCCATGGACTGCAAGAAGATCAAACCTATCCATTCTTAAGGAAATCAGCCCCGAGTGCTCACTGGAAGGACAGATCCTGAAGCTGAGGCTCCAGTACTTTGGCCACCTCATGAGAAGAGAAGGCTCCCTGGAAAAGACCCTGATGTTGGGAAAGATGGAGGGCACAAGGAGAAGGGGACGACAGAGGACGAGATGGTTGGACAGTCTTCTCGAAGCTACTAACATGAGTTTGACCAAACTGCAGGAGGCAGTGGAAGACAGGAGTGCCTGGTGTGCTCTGGTCCATGGGGTCACGAAGAGTCAGACACGACTAAATGACTAAACAACAACAACAACATTCCTTCTTCATATTTTGATGGAAGCAAGATGAGGAGTAGGACTCTTATACTCAAGATTGCTCTGGTCCATGGGGTCACGAAGAGTCGGACACGACTAAAAAACAATCAAGCTTAAATATCATATTCAGTTAGGATGTTTCTATGCTTATTCTATGAAGATGGGGATATGGGAATCTTGCTAGCGACAGTTAGGTAATGCCAACACACACAATGTAGCAAGATTCATGGATGCTACCGACCTGCAGTTCCTCTTGTACAACCTGAAAAAAGAGACAAGGCATGTACTTTTGAAAACCAATAAAATATTTAATAATAATAACAACAGGGCAAAATTGTATCAATACAGGACATAACATTCTACACTGAAATATGGGACAATCCCCTATTATACAGGGCAGATGGCAACCGTATTTAGTCATGCTTTGAGTAGACCAATTGAAATCGATGGATCTTAAATTAGTCCCACTGATATTGTTCGAAGCATGGTTAAATCTGGATCCAAACCACTGTTGTCTTAATGTGTATAAATGCCACACAAGAAATATACATACACAGGCATTTATTTCCAGGAAAGGTACACTTTTAGGAAAGCTCCAGCAGACGTAATTTAAGAGAACGCACATATTTTATGGGAAGTAGAAAGGAAAATAGATGCCAACTCAGATGCAGTCACCTGTTAAAAAAACACAGCCTGCTGATGAAGATTTACCAGTTAACACTGGCAACTTCACGCTAGGAAAATTCTTTGAGATATCTAATGATGAAATTGAATTTAAAGATGGTAGATATGCTTTCTCAGACCAAAGTTATTTAAAATGGCACCAGCTTTCGTTTTACCCAGGTCAAATACGATTTGACATATGTAAGGGTGGGGTAGGGGTGGGGAATACGAATTAGTAGCGGGAGAGGAGAAACTGATTTTTGTCTAAAGTTGATAATGAAAAAAAATCATGATCTGTAATCTACTACTTATGTAAATTATCTGGCTGAAACCATGTTATTTAAAATATTTAGGAACTATAAATATCTACGCACAACCCCTGTGCTAATGAAATAACAAATAATCCCAAATAATAGCCTATAAATAATGCAATTGCAGCTTACTTTAACATAATCAGTTTGAACAGAAACACACATTAAAAGAGACAATCCAGCCCATTAAAATTCAACAGCCATTCAGCTCAGATGGAAAAGGACTTGTTTTAGCCTTGTGTGCAATGCAGTTCCAGACACATTACAAATATACCAGTTTGCACAAAATTAAATACAGGAGAACACTTCAGAGCTGAAACATTGAGATTATTTCATTGGCAGCATATATATATATAATGGGATGCTGTATCATTGCCTTTTCAAATCTGACTAAATTACGGTTTTATATACCATAATTATATTCTATCCTGCTGGACAGTTGTGCTTTGTAAAGCCAAGCCAATATTAATCAAGTTCCCCCTTAATTATGACTCATTTTTCCTATGCCATGTTGCTTCTCATACTCTTGGGATAATTACAGTCATCTACAACTTTTTATTATGTGGTAGGGTGGCACTCCCAGAAATTTAACCCATCTATACATTATGGAATCCAGACCCTGGTGTGTTGCACATCAGGGTCTAATTTGCTGACCCTACACATTACTGATCTGATCCCTTCCGCATGCAATGTTTAACCAATGATGTGTTCCAAACTTTTCACATAGTGGAATCTAAGATTCAAAGAGCAGTGTGTACATGATTGACAGTCACACCCATTCTGGAGCACTTGCACAAATGGGCCTAGGGATAGAACCAGGAATATATCAGGGATACGGGCTTGGAGAGATTTCCAGGACTGCATTGGCTTCAAAAGTGTTTCCATAATTGCAGGGATTTCCGCGAACTACGTATTTAATTGTCTGGTTTGCATGCTATATTTGTGCACGGCAGACTCTCCAAGTGTCGCTCTTTTCCAGGGCCAGTCCCTGATTTACAGAAGCCATCCCGGTTTCTGATTTGATCCTGAAAATGTCCCACCTTTCCTTAGGACATCCCTATTTTCATCGGATAAATGTTAGAGGGTATAGTAGGATTGTCATTGAAATTCTACTCAATATTGATCCAGAGCGGATTCCAATGTAGATAGATAGATGTCTTTATTCGGCTATGAGCCCACAACTGGATTCCAATGAATAGTTAGCAGAGTAAAAACTTAAACATGTTGCAGGATTCCCAAACAACAGACCAGAGGCAATATTTCATCCAGCAGAGCTTTACTGCTGAAGGCAAATGAGCATAATGGTCACAAATCCAATACATTCAGGATTGGCACTGTCCATAAGAAATCCAGTTGCAGCAGACTTAACTTAAGCTTACAATAATTTATAACAAGTCTAAAACCTTAACACTAAGCATACTATGTACAGAACACCACACCAGAAGGAAAAGAGATAGAAAGAGAAAGTGAAACCCAGGCTCCTTCTGGTCCTACTTTTATGGTCAGCATGACCTTGACAGAAGAGATAACAGAACCAGTTTAGGCCAGCTGTACTCAGCTTCTCTGAAGGAATAACCCAAACATCATGAACCTTCTGCTTGCTTCTTTCACTCAGAGAAGCTTCCAGAAGCTTCCAGAACCCTCTGGAATTAGAATAGGAAAGATCTCTACACATCAGATCAATACTTTCTGCGCTAAGAAATGCAAACTGACAAGGATATCCCTATTTTCATCGGAAAAATGTATGGAGTTTTCCAACCCCGAAGCTGTCTGAAGGCAGCCCTGTATAGGGAAGTTTTTTAATGTTTAATTGTTTTAATGTTTTTATATATGTTGGAAGCAGCCCAGAGTGGCTGGGGAAATCCAGTCATATGGATGGAGTATAAGTAGAAAAATTATTATTATGGAATGGGACACCCCTATTTTCATCGGTGAAATGTTGGAGGCTCTGGTATGGCTGTGTAGTCTGTAGACACCATATGTATCTTAATAAAAAGTCATATTTTATGATGAAAGTGCACCAATAAACAACTTGAAGCCCCTTGAAGCTATAATTCCCAACTGAGGGGTCAGGAGTGTGACTTTTGTCAGTTATTTGAAACTTTCAGGCAGATATGAAAGTTAAGAGTGCTAAACAAATTGTACTTTTCAGCTGGAAATTGGAGAGGAAAGGTAGACCCAGAATAAAGACACAATTCCTTTCCAAAAAAGAAAGCAGCTTCCAAAAGTTTTAAGTTACGCTCCACAAAAGTTACAACTACTTTGAAGGCAGCAGTAAATATCCCCCCCCCCCCCCGGATTAAGCAGTGCTCATTTCTGTGGTAGTGGGTGCTCTGCATTGGCCGGGCATTTGACTGGATGACCTCCAAGGTTCTTTCCAGCTTTATGATTCATATTACAATGTGCAAGATTTTGATACAACGATCCTTTAGAAAAAATGAAAATGAAAGAGGAACGGGGAACAATCTTTTCTCGTACTGTACATTATGCTAAACCTAAACCCTGTCCACAAGTTGTTTAAGTCTTAATGTAGTATTATTTATTATTGCATTTGAATCCCCCCTCCCTCCCAAAGCGCACAGCTTTCACATTGAGATTTACTTTGTTAGAATGAGGGTTTTCAAACACCACAAAGCCACATAGCCAGTTCAGAGTGACAGTAATGCTTCCTGCCATCACTCTGAATGGGACACCATGTAGCCAAATTGATCTGCCTCCTTAGCAATGCCATCAAACCTCTTCCAAGTTGGTATATCCACACCAAATGGATATACACCGTTGCCTCTGTTTGCAAACCCTCCAAAGTGGTGCTTTTCACTGTCCATAAAAGCTTTGATGAAATGCACCTCCTTTGACTTAGCAGCAATTAGAGCTGTGCTTAGTGCAAGACAAAGATATTAAAAAATCTCAAGTTGGACAGAGAACTAAAGAAAAAAACAACCTTAAAAATGCAATAGCCAAGTCTGTCTCTAGCACTCATCAGAACTTGTTGGTCCATTGCAGGCATAGGCAAACTCGGCCCTCCAGATGTTTTGGGACTACAACTCCCAACATCCCTAGCTAACAGGACCAGTGTTCAGAGATGATGGGGATTGTAGTCTCGAAACATCTGGAGGGCCAAGTTTGCCTATGCGTGGTCCACTGTAACACTGTATAGTCCTGATCTTAGTAAAGGTGGACAAGTTATTCAGAGAAATAGGATTTAGGGTGAACGGGTTGGAGAGGGCAAGTTAGATGATTGCCAGAAGTCCTTCATCCATAGCACCTCCCATTTGTTGTTGTTTACTTCAGATGGAAGAGCTATTCTAGGAGGGTGATCAAACTACTGCCACCTGCTGGCCTGGCTGTTTAACTCAGAGGTGCAGTGTTCTGCCTTATAAAATGGGAGTAACAAGTTTAATTTTTAGGAGGAATATTCGTTTTCAGCTCCAAGTTCTCTGCAGTTCCTATTTTCAGAATGATTTACAACCTAACACTTAGGCTTATTTTTAGTACTCCTTTGGACTGAGGAAAAGGGCCATGGCATAAGAGAGCACCCATGGCTTTCTTCTCGACCCACAAAGCAAGATGTTAGTAGATCCTTATCGAAATGTAGCAGCAGATTTTTACACTTGCGTTTTGTTTGGGTAGGAATGGAGAGGGAGACGGGCGAGGGAAACATTTTCTGTTTGTGTCTTTAAAATACTGGCAAGTCAGGGACTTAAGTAGCTACTCTATTTCATTTCCTTTTAAATTAAATGTTTGTTTGAAGTCCCAAAGTAAACTGTTGTTCTGTTAAAAAGCTATAATTTGTCATAGTGCTAAAAAGCCCTAATCCCATTGAAGGGAATTTCTGCTTGACTGTGGATAAGGTAACATACAAATATTATGCTTTTTTTGTTTGTTTTTTTAAATTACTATGTGTAAGATGATCCCTGGGTTTTCTTTTCAAAGGCAAATTATCCATTTAAAGGGCATAATTTGCAGTCTTCATTTTGTATGTGCTTTTATTTATTTTTTAAACGTGATTCATGTTTCAATGACATGCAGTTTGTTTTAAGGCACGAGGAAATCACGCAATGATGACTTTTTAGCTCCTTTACCTTACTCACTGGAGGTGTTTCTTTATGCCATCCATGTTCTATGGATTATTTGTGAGGTAAAAGAAGGAATAGACTGGCGAGTGAATTGTAGCTGCTCTTAGAACGAAGCTGGGGGTTGGGGGGAAGGGAAGAGAAATCAATAATAAATTATCGCTCCCTCTAGCAGGCTGGCTTCCCTATACATCCCCTCTGACATGTAGGTGTAGCTATAAATTAATTTGCTTAGAGCCAATAAAGGAACCTAGCAGGCTCTGAGAAGGCTGGTGAATGTGTATTAGCGATACAAAAATAAAACTCTGGCAGGGCAGCTTCTGAGGAGCATCCAAATATGGCAAGTTACTTTTATAGCGTAATGAGAGATGGGTCTGGGAAGCCAGAGGGAGATGGAGCGAGTGGAGTGGTCTATAATTTATTGGTGTAAAATGATCAGGATTCATGTTGTCTATAAAACATGAAAAACATTCTTCATTCCTCACCAATTAGATCATAGTCCCAACCCCCAGTTCCTCTGAGCTTAAAAGAAAATTCTAACTGCTAGACATAAGTGAATGCTGTGGTTAAATTAAACCCTTCGACAGCCCAAACAGGCTTGAAAGAAATGCCTTGTGGATGTTATTAACATGCATATTTAACTGCTATTTTTAAAGTTTAACTGCAAGCCATAGCAAGCACAAATGTTTATAATAGCTATTTCAGGATTTGAGCATTACTTTACAAGCTTCTCTCTCTGTGTGTCTCTTTTGTAGCAGTTAATTCTTTCACAATAATTTTTATTTCGCCTCTCACTGCCATTAATATATTTTCTGGCATGCGATTTCAGGAAAACAGAATGTAAAGGGGTGAGGCGCGTTAGTCTCAAGACAATGGGGCTCTATCAACTGAAGATATTGAGAGTGGAGTGCCAAGGTTGAAGTTGAACAATGAATGGTTTTAAAGGGGAGATTGGCCTACTTAAAACACCAAAAACAACTTTAGCTCTTCCTCTTTGTAGCAATAGGAGAAGACAGGCAAGAGAACTCAGCCGATCCCATTTTATTTTATTTTATTTTATTTTTCTCCCCAGGATCAGCCATTCATCATTCCACATCAGAAGTTGCTTTTGGACTTGCATTTTGTAGCTAGTAATTAAAAAGCATCGAAAGTGTTTCTTGACATGAATAAAACTTCTAATAGTTAATAATTTGCTGTCACCTGTGTCGCTGAACAGGAACTGGCACTGTGACAAGTTCCACATAATACCTGCAGAGTTCCCATTCTTTGAATCTGTTCCACCTGGGCTGCTTTTTAATCTTCCCTGCAGTCATTTCCGGCTATTCTCTTGCATTAAAAAGCATGGCTGTATTCCTGCCATATAAATAGAAATCAAGGCTGTAATCCAGTACCCACTCACCTGGAAGTAAACCTCATTAAAGTCAATGGGGCTAATTTCTGAGTAGACATACGGTAGATAGGATTGAATTGTAAGCTTCATATGTTCCATTTCCCAGAAATGTTGCTCTGAAATGAAGGGGCAGAGGTGAGAGGGTAGTTCTTCTTTCCTGCAGCATGTCTTTTTTTAAAAAAAAATATATTTATTGGGTTTTAAACAAGCATACACAATATATAAATCACAATACAAATACAAAAAACACAATACAAAATACACACTACAAAAAAGAAACAAACAATTATCATAATTTCCCTTTCATTCTATCCAATCATGTTGGGGTGACTTCCTCTCGTCCCCCCCTACTGCGTTTCATTATCAATCATCTTTAGTAATTTCTTGACATCTTTAAATATTCTAATATTATCACTTATAGTCTTTTCTTATGACTGTCTTAACCTATACTCATAAATCTTTATACTTAAACCTAATTTTCAATTCTGTAAGCTATCTTTTCTTCCAGCTTTTTTCAATCTTTCAATCTTACAATAATTTTTAAAATAAACTTTAAATTTCTTCCAATCTTTTCCCACCGTCTCCTCCCTCTGGTCACGGAGTTTCCCGGTCATTTCGGCAAGTTCCATATAGTCCATCATTTTCATCTGCCAGTCTTCTATCGTGGGTAGATCCTGTGTCTTCCAGTATCTTGCAATCAAAATTCTAGCTGCTGTTGTGGCATACATAAAAAATGTTTGGTCTTTCTTGGGGACCTCTTGGTTCACAATTCCAAGTAAAAAAGCTTCTGTTTTTTTAGCAAATGTGTTTTTCAACACTTTTTTCATTTCATTATAAATCGTTTCCCAGAAAGCTTTTATCCTTGGGCAAGTCCACCACATATGATAAAACGTCCTGCAGCATGTCATTCTGATTCTGAGTGCAAATGAGATGGCACTTTTGCCTGGACACTTATGTGACATACAGTTGCCAGCTCAATGCTAGTATCTGAGCAAAGCCTGAGGGAGATGCCCAGAACTGTCCTGAAGATGGAAAAGTGGGCGGAGTCAAACATTTTTAGCAGATGGGATTGGAGCAGCTGGATCCCAGTACAAAATCTAGTCAATTCAGCAAAGGTATCTGGCTAAAAAGAGAGATAAAGAATTGCCCTTTGCCCTTCTGGCTGCTGGACCAAAAAATTAAAAATAAAAACAGCCAGGTTGTCAATTTCTCTGTCTTCCTTCTCCCAACCTTTTTTGCACATTACTTCCATAAAAGGACAATGCAGGTATGCAGGACAATGCAAACTGCAGGAAGAAGCTCCTGCAGCCAATCGGAAGCCGCGTGAGACGTTCGGATTCTGAAGAACGTTTGCAAACTGGAACACTCACTTCCGGGTTAGCGGTGTTCAGGAGCCATAAAGTTTGACTCGCAAGGCGTTTGGGATCCAAGGTACAACTGTATAAAGTTTTGGATTTATAACAAGGGCATTTTAATAAAGTATCCTCAGAAGCCAAGTTCCTGTTGGACATCAGTAGGATATGCAACTTACCAGGTGACCTTCCTGGTGCCAGCATGGCAAGGAAGCTGACAGAAGGAATGAGCACTGAAAGCCACATGAATAGCTATTTCTTAAACCATTTATGCTAAAGTCTGTCATGCTTCACCCTGTGTTCACAGTCATGCCCTTGGGAAAGGATAAATGTTGTGCAATGAATGCTCTGCTCTAAGACAGACTTGGCTATGGATGAAACCAATATCAGTCGGTCAATCTACATTAGGCATTCACTGGTCTATGAGAAGGAAAGAAATCACCGCAAGAGAACAAATTAACATTTGCAAAGGTGGAAAGGGAATGGAAACTAGGAAGTCCTGAACTGCCCTGATCAAATTAGACGGATTTTTCTGATCCATGGATTTTCTTCACTTTAACAGAGTGGCCTGTTTAATCAGATAGGAAGACAAAGGATATACAATAGAGGTACCCTAAATTACAAGGTGAAGGGGTTGTTTTGGAGAAGGTTCTCAAGTTTCCAAGTTGGATCACACCATTTATAAGGTGTCTCAAGGTGGGTCAGGAGCTCTCTAAGCTTCTGTATGGCTCTGTCGCTACAGCTGTCCAAAAAACGCACAGCCATTCCTGCACCATCCCTATTCCAAGAAATGAGAAAAGCTGACTAAGGAAACCCTCTGAGCTCAAGAAGGGAGAGGTGTGCAAAGGATCATATATTTTGATGGACAGGTGTAGTTTTTAATCACAGTGAAGTGCACTCCAGTCAGTTATTTGGGAGTGAGATTGAACACTGTATCTATATTTCAAGTGGAGTCATGCTTCCTGTATGCAAATCAATGGATATATCCCCATGGTCCTGTGTTTGTGTGCCAAAGCTCACCACCCACCACCCACCAGATCCTCCAAGTATCACTATCCCGCTTTTCCTTAGGATGTCCCTATTTTCATCAGAGAAATGTTGAAGGGTATGGAGTTACACAACCCCCGAGCCAAGGAGATAATTAACTATGCAACCTTTTGAAGACATCTGAAGGTACCTTTCATCATATGTGGTGGTCGTGTAAGGTAATAAAGGCTTTCTGGGAAATGATATATAGTGAACTGAAAAAAATGTTTAAAATAACTTTTGTGAAAGCAACAAACCAGAAGCCTTCTTATTAGGAATTGTAGGTACCGACATCCCAAAAGGACAGAAAAGACTCTTCATGTATGCGGCAACAGTAGCACGGATGTTATTAGCCCGCAGATGGAAAGAAGAAAGAGTCCCTATCAGTGGGGAATGGCAAACCAAGCTGTTAGACTATGCTGAAATGGCAAAACTGACTGAAAAACTCAGGGGGAGTTTTTTGACCAAGAGGACAAAAACTTCAAGAAAGAAAGGGGGGAAATTATAATTTATTTAGGAAACTACTGTAAGCAGATGAAAACATTAGCAGGATTTTAATCTCACTTGTTATGTAACAAATACTATGGATAGATACAAAATATAGACTATGAAATAATATGCAGTTGAAAATGTTGACATGGAGGGGATGGGGGAAGTCTAGAGATTTAGAGAAATCTCTCTATATGGATATGTATTTGGTTTTTTACGCCCCTGATCAAACCTAAATCCAGCCCTGATTCCTACCCACCCACAGAGAAAGCAGGAAGCTGCTCAAACACATTCTACGCAAATGGAAATATTGAGGATCCATTCTGGATCTTTCACAAATGTCAGGGTGTGGGTGTGTGTGGTGGAAGAAAAATTGGTGTGAAGAAGACATTATTCTGGAATAGTAGTTGAATGATGATAACATTGCATAGAAGAATGCTCCCAGACGTGAAGAACTACACCACGGCAAGAAGTTCATTGCGGCTGCAGCTTCAGTCTATCCAAAGGAAAGATCAATGAGAGAGACGGAGAGGAAGCCACATGGAGGGCTTATGCTTGTACTAGGTTTGGTATCTAGATATCTCTAGCCCAACCCAACTACAGTGGTACCCAGGACCGGTGCTGGCAATGTTGGTGCCCTAGGCGAGGGGGCGGGCCACGTGATGTCATTGCGTATGATGCACGTTGCGGAGCGGTGCCCCGCCCCCTGCCGGGCCAGGCGCCCCCGCCACCATGGTTTGCTTGCTCCGCCGCTGGTTGGGGCGGCAGCTGCGGGGGGCAGACTGGCCAGCGCCCCCTCCATTTTGGCGCCCTCGCTGCCGTGGTTTTCGCCCCAACCTGCTTGCTCTGCTGCTGGTTGGGGTGGCACCGGGCGGCGGCGGGGGGCAGGGGGGCCAGCGCCCCATCCATTTTGGCGCCCTAGGCAATTGCCTAGTTTGCCTAAATGGACGCGCCGGTCCTGGTGGTACCTCTGGTTACGTACTTAATTCGTTCCGGAGGTCCGTTCTTAACCTGAAAACGTTCTTAACCTGAAGCACCACTTTAGCTAATGGGGCCGCCCCCTGCCTCTGTGCAGCCACTGCCAGATTTCTGTTCTCATCCTGAAGCAAAGTTCTTAACCTGAGGTAATATTTCTGGGTTAGCAAAGTCTGTAACCTGAAGCGTATGTAACCCGAGGTACCACTGTAGCTTAGATGGCATTAGCTCAGAAGGAGCTGTTTATCAAATGATAAACAGATCACGATGACACTTTGCTTTCCCACCCGCTATGCCAAACCCATGTATGTTTAATTTGGCTGCAATCAGCATTCTTCTAATTTGCCTCTGCTCATTTAACGTCTTTGTGCGCTGCTAAAAATATTTGATTGGCATGCCCACGCCAGAACATTCCTTGTCAACTCTCTACTATGAATCCCCACCCCCGCCCCCAAAGCTCCAGTTTATTTCTGGCTCTGTTTTGTGAACATTTCCCTCTCGATTAGCTCCCGCGAATGCCGATTCCATCCACGACATTCTGCAGAATTGAGGAAACGGTTCATTTTTAGCTCTTTGACATGCTGACAGGTGAGGCTCTGACTTTGTCCTCCCTGTTTTAAAATAACAATTGAGCATAATATTAATACAAAGTGTAATACGGGCTAATCAGAGCTGGGCTTGGGTGCCAGATTGAGTTATAGAAAAGAATAATACGTTAATTCAAATGCACAGGGGTGAATTTTTTCCTTTGGAAAAAAAAACTCAGCTGCAAATACAAGAGGTAATCTATATGCCTCTACAATACAGCAAAGAGATAATGTTATTATTTTTTTTAAAGATACATTGTCTCACTTATGAGTGCGGAAAGATGATTCACTATTATTTCATTATATATCAAAGGTTTTGCCATGTCTTTAGATCTTTATCAAATACTCCTTTTGTTAGCTCCCTTTTTGAAGGTTCTGATTCAAGAAACTACTGTAATGATGGTTCCCTTTGAAGGAAAGCTAAACCCACAAATGAAAGAAAACGGGCCTTTGAAACCTTTAAGGAGGACTTTTTAATATTGTTATTATTATCTATACAGAAGTACGTTCAGGAAGAATACCGTTCACTCGCATGCAATTATCATTTAACAGCTTGAACAGCTGCTACAGAGAATTCATTTTAAGATTTTTTTAAATTTTTATTTTAGAAAAGAAAAGCTTTACATTAGGCATATAAAAAGCTGTTTGACTTGACACCCATCTCATTTCTCACAGCTACAGAACATGACTTCAGACTTCACAAGGCAGAATTGGGAAGTGTATTTTTTTTTAATGTGTAAAGGTATTTTTTATTTTTAAAAATCCAGTTTCATGAAAACATGTGGCTTACATTCCGTATTGTGGCTGTCAACCATAGGCACAAAGATTTATTGTTTTTTTATGCACTGGAGAGGAAGTTTTAAGGTGATTAGAGCCACTCACAACAAAACCTACGTATAATTTCACAGAAGTGCTTTGAATTCTTTGCACACTTAGGGCCAAACTACACAGTTACTGAGCATGTCATGTGTTTAAAACTGGCCATTTTTATTTTGAGGAAAAGCTCCAAAGCATGGTTTCAATCTAGCTTGGGGCCTCATGCCAGTTTCCTGCTGAAAATCCCCTCCTGGGTGGTATTTGTACCTGTCAGTGATGTTTACAATGAACAGCATGTTGAGGGGAAATAGGAATTGGGGGGGGGGGTAGAGCTCAAGAGGAAATTGGTACAGGTCCCTGATCTAAACTGGTCTTCTGGATCAAGACCCAATAGCTGCTTTTTCTTCAAAATTACATACCGTTTTGGAAAACCGAAATGTGTACTTTCTATCCTGTATTTTTATCGTCCGAACTGCCCTGAGATCTTCGTATGCAGGGTGGTGTATAAATTTAATAACTAAAATAAAAATTTCAAAATCAAAAAATATTGCCCCCACACAGAGGAGTAGCCATCTCTCTCTCTCTCTCTCTCTCTCTCTCTCTCTCTCTCTCTCTCTCTCTCTCTCATGTTGCTTGGCAACCCCTTCCCCCCCCCCCATTGCCAGCTTCCACCCCTGGACCTCACCAACCCTCCAATACCCCTCAACCCCTTCAGGGTTTCTCAAATTTGGGTTTCCAGTTGTGTTTGGACTACAGCTCCCATCATCCCTAGTTAGCAGGACCAGTGGTCAGGGATGATGGGAATTGTAGTCCAAGAACAGCTGGAGGCCCAAGTTTAGGAAACCCCACTACACCATTGGTGGGGAACCTTCCTCTGTCTCACCCTGTGGGCCAACTTTGACAGGTGAGCAGGGCAATCTACCTGGCAACCACATGGGACCACATGATTGACGGATGAGCTGTCCTACCCACCTGTTGAAATCCCTTGATAGGTTCCCAAATACCAATGAACCAGAAAGAAACATCTAATTTTAAATGAAGGCATATTTCTTGCTTCCGTCAGTAGCTGCTGCTGCTGCAGCAGGAATCTTTATTCCCCATGCTCCTCCTTTCAACCTGTAATGTTGGTGGTTAAAAGCAGGGGACACCTGAAAGGGCTTTGCCATCCTCCCAGGTGTTTTTTTCCTTTGCACCTCTGATGTTGGAGATATGAAGGACAAGAGAAGGGAGACTTGAACAGCCCTTTACAACCCTCCTTTCCTTCTCCTTTGTGCAGCAGAGGAGGCGGGCAGCCCAGGTGGCCACGCAAACTGCATGGTGATGACATCCCTACAATTTCATTATATATTAAGAAATAGAGAGGGAGGAAAGCTTACAGTTAGGGCTTCAGCTTTTTGGTGCTGCTGGTCTGACCCAGATTGCCCAAAAATGTCCCACTGAAATGAGTAAAACATTATTTTATGATGCAACCTGTAGGCATAGGGCCACGAATCCAGACTGGGCTGAAGCGAGGGGTGAGGGGCAAGCGCCCCCATACAAGTGTCCTGATTCGGAACAAGCTCCAACAGCAACAGCAGCAGCAGCAGCAGCAGCAGCAACAACAACAAAGCTCTGCTTAAGGGTGAAACTTCATAATTAACTTCACATGTAACCTATACAGTGGTACCTCAGGTTACATACACTTCAGGTTACATATGCTTCAGGTTACATACTCCGCTAACCCAGAAATAATGCTTCAGGTTAAGAACTTTGCTTCAGGATAAGAACAGAAATTGTGCTCTGGCGGTGGCGGCAGCGGGAGGCCCCATTAGCTAAAGTGGTACCTCAGGTTAAGAACAGTTTCAGGTTAAGAACGGACCTCTGGAACGAATTAAGTTCTTAACCCGAGGTACCACTATACCTTAACCTGGCTTTGCCTCAGGGTTAATGCTGAATCCTCTAGTCCCTCCAAGAGAGACGTTGGGAAATTTTTAGGATAAGGACCACATTACCTCCGTGGAAAATGAAACAAAGACGTATTAGTAGCTTCCCTCAAGTTTCACCTTCAGTTTTTTTAACAGAACTTTTTAGAGAACAAAGTTTGGACAAGAATAAAAAGCATTCCAAAACACTTCACCTGCCTTGGCTATGCAAATAGTGAAAAGAACTCTCTAGTCTCAGCAGAAGAATGCAAATAAGGCCAATGCGCAGCTGAACTGCAAACTATGTCTTATTGCTTCATACCTTAAATGTGAAAGTGTAATTGCATTCTGGAAATTGCCTGCATGAAATTGCCAAATGCATGGAGGCCTTTTTGCATAGTTGCAAGGGACACCAAGCAGCCGACACATTCCTCAGCCAGGTGCTTTGATCTTCTTGCAGCAGTTCTTCCTGCAGATGAAGGAGCTTCAATTGCACACTTTATATAACATTGAGCTCCTTCCCCTCACTTGCTGAATACCTGTTGGGAGAGGACCCAGAGGGCCATGGATTCCCCACCCATACTCTAAGGCAGGGGTAGGCAACCTAAGGCCCATGGGCCGGATGCGGCCCAATCGCCTTCTCAATCCGGTCTGCGGACGGTGCGGGAATCAGCGTGTTTTTACATGAGTAGAATGTGTGCTTTGATTTAAAATGCATCTCTGGGTTGTTTGTGGGGCATAGGAATTCATTCATTTATTTATTTTTCAAAATATAGTCCCGCCCACCACATGGTCTGAGGGACGGTGGACCGGCCCACGGCTGAAAAAGGTTGCTGACCCCTGCTCTAAACCATGGGTAGGCAAACTAAGGTCCGGGGGCCAGATCCGGCCTAATCACCTTCTCAATCCGGCCTGCGGATGGTCCAGGAATCAGTGTGTTTTTACATGAGTAGAATGTGTGCTTTTATTTAAAATGAATCTCTGGGTTATTTGTGGGGCATAGGAATTTGTTCACCCCCGCCAATTATATATATATCTGCCCCCCCACAAGGTCTGAGGGATAGTGGACCGGCCCCCTGCTGAAAAAGCTTCCTGACCCTTGCTCTAATAAGATGGTTGGGGAAATTTAAAAATGGTTGAGAGATAATGCAGCTTTTGGTGTGCTGTCTATAAGTAGCAAAATCCTCCCTGCACCCAGAATTGCCTTGCGGCTATCTAGACTTGAGTCCCACCACCTTCTGAATGAAATGTGGCGGGTGTTTTTTTTTAAGGAAACAAAGGAAAATACTCTGCTATGTGAAGTTTCAGCCCAAATGTGATCCTTCCAATGAGATCCCGAGAACAGAAAAGAACACACCACTAACATTTTCCATGGGTACACACTTAGGTGCTGGTGTGTTTCCAGAATGATATCCAGGGGAGTAAAATAAACACGGGGAAAAAACCACATTTCTTTTTATAACTATAGTGTGAATTCTAAAATGTCAGCTGAAAGATGGCATCCATTTTGTGAAATGTCATATTTTATAGAAAGTCTATAAACATTTGTTGCAAGTAAGAATGATTATAAAAATATATTAATGGGTCAGAGGCCCTAAGTTTCCTGAAATGTTGCTTTTTATAGATGTGTTGTTGTTTTTTTAACCCCATTGGAGAACCATAAAATCCATGCAGAAGAAAAATCACTTTTATTTTTCTTAATTATTCCTATGAGACATCAATTGTAGAATGACCTTTTCCGGGGACAGAAATAAAATGC
The DNA here is from genome assembly GCA_034641385.1 of Darevskia mixta. Classification (NCBI taxonomy): domain Eukaryota; kingdom Metazoa; phylum Chordata; class Lepidosauria; order Squamata; family Lacertidae; genus Darevskia; species Darevskia mixta. The sequence goes on along the minus strand of JAWWNH010000346.1, from coordinate 36,562 downwards.
CGATCCTTCTAAAGGACAAAGTTTGCACAGTGTAAATATAAAAGGAGCACAGGGCTGTATTGCTCCGCTGCAATGATTTGATTAAGAAAGACACAAAGGAAAAAACATATGGCAACTGGCACAGCCTGCGCAACATGTTTTAACTCCAGGAAAGGGCTGGCTAATTTTCAGTCATTTGCATTTCTCGTTAAAAGAAATTCATTCATCGGGAGCACTTGATGAATGAAATGCTGTTTGAAATATCTCTCCTAGCACAATTTGTATGCATGCTTACTTGGAAGTCAATTCTACTTTGTTGAATGGAGTTTACTCCTAAGCAAGTGCTTGTAGGGGGATAACATTGTTAAAAGCATATATGGAACAAAGGAAGAAAAATGACGTGGGCCTTGAGGAATGCCTGCCATTTTCATACTGCACAGTCGTAATAATTTAAGATGTAGTTTGAACCAAGAATGCATTGTCCTGTTGTTCAGAAACAGGGCTAAAGCAATGTTGGTTATTCATATTTATTTTTCATATTCCAACAACGGATACATTTAGACAAGGATTGTGAAAATCTTAACTCTTCCCAAAATGCCCTAACTAAGAGGCAGGCATGGACTTTGGTACTGTAATTTTTCATAATATGGTGCCCTGTGCGAGGCCAAAATTTGGTACCTCCAAATGGATCTTCTCAGCTCTGGATCTTCTCAATTTTGCACCCCCTCGGCTTGGCACCATGCTCGCACCATCCTAAATCTGGCGCTATAGGAGGTTAGTCCCACTGTGATGGTGACTTTCTAGTTTATTTATTTCAGAGGTAGGAAAAACTGCCTGTGGCCCCCAGATCTTGGAGGACTCCCATCTGCTAGCATAGCCAGTGATCAGTCATGATGGGAGTTGTAATTCAGCAAAATCGGGAGGGCATCAGGTTCCCCGCCTCTGATGGACTCCATTCATTCCAACTGCTCCAGTTTGAAGCCCCACATGAGTATATTGGGGGTTCCCAAGCAGTTTACTGCTACCCCAGGTTCTGGCATGCAGTGTCCAAGAATGGAAAATGTTGCTTCCATTGGTGCTAAGTCAAACACCTCACAGAAGTTCATAGAAAGGCTACAGTGTAGATAACCATCTGTCCATTGGATCCACCCTCAAGCAATTTCTTTAATCCTTTTTTGAAGGTTTCTGTTAGTGACAAGCACAGCATCTTCTTCCAATTAGCTCTATAAGTTAGTTATGCATTGTGTGAAGTATCCCCCTTTGTTTGTAATGAAATGGCTGCCTGGGCCTTGTATTGGTTTGGTGACAACCTTATAAGTCTCTTGTACTACTTTACGCTTAAGTAGATTCCAAAGCACTTTTCTTTTTTTCCTATAAGAGAAATAAGGCTGGGAGATTTTGTAGTTTTAAGGACCTCCCTTGGCTCCTTCCCCCCCTCCAAAACAGGCTCCAGATTAGTGGCTTTTTAGTTTCCTTTAACACTTGCTGTTTTAAGAATTCTTCCTTTGATGGTATTTTCCACGGCATTATACTGTATCCTTTAGATCTCTTGCTGGTCTACAGTTCTTTGGATTTACTACACTAGAGTGCCTGAAGGTGATCAATAATTTCTTTCATTAGAGATTTACATTTATTTCAAGGCAAGTCTTTGACTCTACTCTCTAAGCTCTACAGCACGAACTTGCCTAAATATCTTCTGTAGAAAAGTCCAGAGGCTGGATGGGACAGATATTAATTTGCTTCCTAGCGATTTAAATTCTCACTGTCTTCTTCAGTGCTTTAACAAGCACTACGGTTATTTAAGATGGGGGTCCAATCTTCCCCCTTCCAATTTTAAAGTTACTGGTTGAAAAAGAAAGAGTTGGAAGTTTGTGAGTTTGGCACGGCTTTGTTTACATTTCCAAACATTTATTTTAATGAAGTGTGTTCGTGAGCAGCATGGTCCTACACAGTGTCAAAATTTAGTGCTTGCCCTACCATTACACTGGAATAAATGTTACCAAGAACTCTGGCCACAAGTTTTAACAAAAGAATAAGTTTACTCGTGAGTAAATTCAAATAGCATATCAATCCTGTTAGGAATTACAGTCTTAAACGAAAATAATAGTTTCACAACGAAAAGTCTTTAGGAGTTTGAAGTAAGGGCTTCTGAGATGTGAATCAGATGTATGATGCGAGAACTGGAAACCAGGACAGGGCCCTGTTTCGGAGCAGATGCCTTCTTCAGCTGGTAATATCAAATAATATATCAAAATACATTAAAGTACTAAGGTTTCAGTAATTAAGATCTAACAATGGTTATGTTTTAACAGTATCAAACAATATACATAAAAGTTCTAGAGTATCATTCGTTGTAATTGACCAAAATAGCTTTTCATAGTATTTGGTTCCTTACTTCGTTTTTTGAAAAGAATGTGAATAATATATAATTTCTGTTTCTTTTGAATCTTTGGTGGATGTAGCGTCTGCAAATCATAATTTAGTGCTTGCCCTACCATTACAACAAGGGCAACATCATAAAGCTTGTCTTGTCTTGCTTTCTACTGATGCAATTCCCAGCACTTTCCCTCTCCGCTATGAGTGTCAGCACAGGACATCTATGGGACACAATAAGAGTCCTCTGGATCAGCCCAAGAGTCCATCCACGTTCTGTTTCTGCCTCCCTAGAAGAATTTTTGCCTGCCTGCACAATCAGCAGGTGGAAGGTAGGACTCCGTACCAGCAAAGTGTTGCTGGCCCCATTGCATAATTGGTGGCCAAAAGGGGTCCAATAGGACCCCTTGTAGACCAATAGGACTGACAAAGGGAGACCTCCACCCAGTCCAATCCCCTAGGCCCAGCAGAAAGAGAGTTGCTCTGCCAATCTCCCCTAGTGTTTTATAGGCAGTCAATCTGAAAATAGCAGAAATGAGAGAGGTTCCTCTATATGAAACCTGCAATATTGTAGACAAACAGGTTCAAAGTGCCATTTTAATTTCTTTACATTTTAAGGAAATGTCTAAAACTTTTCTTTTGGGAAGAACTGGATGAAATTTGCAGGCATCTCTGCCCCTTCTGAGGGGATAGATCAGGGGTCAGCAATTTTTTCAGCAGGGGGCCGGGTCACTGTCCCTCAGGCCTTGTGGGCGGCCAGACTATATATATATATATTGGGGGGAATGAATGAATTCCTGTGCCCCACAAATAACCTAGAGATGCATTTTAAATAAAAGGACACATTCTACTCATGCAAAAACACCAGGCAGGCCCCACAAATAACCCAGAGAGGCACCAGGTTAGTGAAGACTGACCAACGTTCCTTCTGCCTGTCTACTTGTACAGTGAGATTTTGTACCAGCATTTTAAAATGATCGTAATTTTATTATTTTGCCATTTGGAGAGTTAACCAGGTGGAAAACAGAGATAATGTCAATTAACTTGAGTTATTTTCTTACAGGTAGAATCTGTGTGATAAATTTCCCTTTGTCATTTGAAGCCAAAGCTCTCACTTCCTTTTGCTAGCTGACATTTCCTATCATTAGTTAGTATGTATCATTACTTTAGAAATGTTGAATCTACTGTTGATACCTATATGAACACTGTCATAATCCTTGATTTGAAACAATTATCTTCCTATTAGAAGAACGAACTGCAAGACTAGGAAACCCCAGGTGATAAATGTCTAGCCTCAAATTCCTAGGCAAACATGTTCTTAAAGAATAAACCTTAAACAAACCTTAAACAAAGCTAAGAGTTGTGCTAGTGCTAGATATCATTGTGAATCGTTACCTATTCTTCTGGCTAACACATAAAGACCTCCGGGTATAGGGCAGTATATAAATTCAAATAATAATAATAATAATAATAATAATAATAATAATAATAATAATAATAATAATAGTGGGCATCATCAATCTGTAAAAATGTGCAATGTGCTGTGTCATTATTTTCCAAAAATAGTTTTAAGAACATAAGAAGAGCCTGATGGACCAGGTCAACTGCCCATCTACTCCACCATCCTGTTGTTGTTGTTGTTGTTGTTGTTGTTGTTGTTGTTGTTGTTGTTGTTGTTGTTGTTGAAATGTATATACCGCCCTTCATCAAGAGATTTTGGGTTGGTTCACAGGATAAAATACAAGATAAAACACAAGTAAATAATTAAACCCAAACAACAAAACAAGAAACACCTCCTTCCCACAGATACATTTAATCTTGCAGATTAACATCTGTAAGATATTAATCAGCCCAAAACCTGGTTGAAGAGGAACATTTTCGCCGGGCGCCTAAAATATATATAATGAAGGTGCCTGTTCTCACAATGGCCAACTAGATGCCTGTGGGAAGCCTTCTCAGTAGTGGCGTCCTCCCTGTGGAACACCCTTCCATCAGATGTCAAACAGATAAACAGCCACACAACTTTCCAAAGACATCAGAAGGCAGCCTCGCATCAGGAAATTTTTAATGTTTGAAGTTTTGCTGTCTTTTTGTTATTTTGGAAGCCACCCAGATTGCTGGGACAGCTCAGTCAGATGGGCAGGGTATTATGATGATGATGATGATGAATTACTGCAAGCAAGACCTGAGAACTCTTTCCTACTGTGGTCTCCAGCAACTGGTATTCAGAAGCATGACAGCCTCTAACTGTGGAGGTAGATCATAGCTATCATGGCTGGCAGCCTTCAATAGCCCTCTCCTACTTCCCTGTAAACTGATGGTTGTATCCTATCGACATTCCTCCATTGACGGAAGACTCTGACCCAGCAGAGCCTTCCATCAGCAGAACAGGGATTGAGACGACCTTGGGCAATTCTTCCTCCCCTTCAACTCTTTTTACCACCATCACTACCAACCTTCCAGAGCGGGGAGAGAGGGATTTCATAAGGTTCCATCAATCCCCATTCCACTGATGAACAGCAGCCTTTGCTGGCTCAAAGAGCATTGCCACAGCCGAGGGACACAATTGGATGTAGCCCATTTCCTGCTACACAGTTTAGAGATGAATTGCTGTTGGTTCTGTTTGTTGACTGAGCTTGCAAAAGCATGTGGACTATGGTAAGAATGCAACTCAAGGTGCAGACGCTTGACATTCCAGTAGATTTCTCTGAGAAGCTCTTGAGCTTGTCTCTGATGATGTACAGGGCTTGTCTCTGGTGATGTGACTATTATACTCACCAAAATTCCTGCTCTGGTTTGTTAGTAGGGATGGCAAGGGTTTGCTTTTTTTTCAATTAGCCAATGGCACGGATTTCAGGCACACAGGTCTATACATATCATTTACACCATTAACTGTCTAAAACAGGGGTAGGAAACGTAGTATCATAGAGCTGGAAGGGATCCTGAGGATCATCTAGTGCCAGGGACATCCAACTCCCAATTGACTGTGATCTACTCACAGTATAAAAAAACTGGCAGTGATCTACCCATTGATCTACCCAAAGTTGTTGAGCTTTTTTGGGAAAGGCAAAGTTGTTTAGGGAGCCACAGGTCCCCCCCTTTTGGGGAGGAGGAGGAGATCACTGAGGGGCCAAAGATCTACCAGGAACACCCCGTGATCTACCAGTAGATCATGATCTACCTGTTGGACATGCCTGAGCGGGAATGGAATTGCAGTTGTCCCATACTGGGATCAAACCTGCAATCTTGGCATTATCAGCACCATGCTCTAACCAACTGAACTATCCAGGCTCCGGTGCTCTCCAGAAGTTGTTGGGCTCCAACACCCATCCGTCTTGGTCTTAATGTCCTATAGCCAGGGATGCTGGGAGTTGTAGTCCGAGTGGGTGGCCTGATATTGGTTACCCCTGGATATAGAGAATGCCTGTAAATTAATCTGGAATTCCTGAACATTGCAAATCTTTCTATCAAGCACATGTGAAGTTGCATTAACATGGTGTGACTCCTTTCTCCCGCCCAGCTCCTTCCAATCCTAGATTTTATCTGCAAGTTTTAAAATAAAGTCCCAAGTGTATTTCACCCTATGTGAAACAGGTGTCAATTCATTTGCTAATAGAGGCATAAAAATGGATGGATCAGATTGTAAGGGCAAAGAAAAGATACTTTGAAGTGCAGTTTTGCTCTGAGGAATGATTGGGGGGAAAGCTGCCTTGTAGGGTTCCATCCTTATTGTCCTTGCAATGATTTCAAGATCAGATATGCTCAAGCTGATAAGTAAAATGGTGCTCCTTCTAACAGCTAGCCCACAAAAAAAGCCTGCTTCACTGTGAGATCTTTCATGAATAAAACACACTTATTTCAAAATGATTAAAAACAGAAGCTGATAAAGGGTTGTGGGAAATATTTTCAAAGGCAATGAGGGAACTGAGTGACAATGAAAAGGTTAGACACCCACGTGTCGTTTGTGCTTTGTTTCTTTTTTCTTTCTTTTTAAATTAACTATTTATTGAATTTCTAAATGGAATTAAAACCATAGTTACACTACTTTGAGAAATGCATGCTTGTTGGGATTCTGTACAATCTTTGGGTGGGATACAGCAAGCCAAATGGAAGCCCTCACCACCTGCAGTGGGGATGGAAACTGATCTCCAACAATTCTCCTCTCAAAGTGCATCCCTCATCCCAGATGTCCCAACCATCAGAAATTGAATTTTCTGTGAATGCAAGGAGTGAAGAGGTAAGGCAGACCTGTTAATTGAGCAAAACAGCAAAAAAAATTGCTGGATCCAACCCTTTTTATTTGAGATCTGTCTGTTGGAGAAGTGATTTATGAAATCTGGACACCAGAGATGAAGCTTGACGGTCTGTGGGATGACCAGACTCAATTTCATCATTTGAGCAGCCTTTCCATTACACATCTTGCCTCTTTTGTCACACATTTACATATTGTGATACGACAGCAGGCTAGGAATATCTTTTGTTAGGCTGACTAAATGTTAATACCGGTAGTTCAGAAGAGTTGCTAAATTTTTCACTAGTGGGAGCTAATGGTTGAGAGGTATCTGAAGAGCTTTATTGAGTGATAGGCTGTGTACACATGGCATTTTATTCTAGAATCAATTAATACTGCATACTTGTTTTTATTATGTAAGGCACACACAATCTAGATCTATTGCATTTTTTGGGTGGGTGTTGCCTCTGAAAAGGGCTTCCTGAGAAACTGGTTTCATTCTGCGAATAAAAGTTCATTGCAGATGGATTTAGCATTACCCCACAGTATGTCCATTTAAAAACAGAAAAAGAGAGATGTAACAGGCAGGGAAATTACTGCAATGTGTTATATGTAGGGCTTTCTCTGAAGATGATTCAGAAACCTCAGCTAGTGCAGAATTCGGAGGCCAGGTTGCTCACGGGAGCAAGATGGCAGTGGTGTAGCACAGGGGCGGTTGCCCCAGGAACAAAATTGTTAGTGCAAAATTGTTAGCGCAAAATTTCAACACCTGGTGCTGCTTCAATACAGCTGTGTACTTCCATCGTTGGAAACAGCTTCTCCATGCGAAAGAGGAAGCGATCTCTCCAGACAACAGAACAACTCTTCTTTTTGATCTCTGTGGCTGCCATCTCCTGGGTGATGCGGACGCCATTAGGCAGTTGAATGCACAAGCATACTTTGTCCATTTCCCTTCCTCCCACCAATCCCTCAGCATGGTCCTGGGTGTTGACAACCCATGCTATGCCACTGCAAGATGTTTTGAGCATATTACGCTGAACCTGGCCTGACTGCACTGGCTGCCAGTTAGTTTCCAGGCCCAATTCAAAGTGCTGGTCTTGACCTATAAAGCCCCAAAAGGCTAAGGACTACAGTACTTCAAGCACTGCCTCTCCCATATGGACCAACTCAGAACCTGGGAGCATCCTCTGACGCCCTTCTTCGTGTGTCACCTCCATAAGAGGTCTGTAGGATGGCAATAGGGGAATGGGCCTTTTCTATAGTGGCTCCCCATTTGTAGAACGCTCTCCCCAGAAAGGTTTGGCTATGGGAGGTGGGATTATCGGTTTGTTGTTATTCTTATTTTCACTATGTATTTTGAGGTTTTTATATTGTAATTTTATGTTGTGAACTGCCCTGAGATCTGTGGATGAAGGGTGGTATACAAATTTAATAATTAATACTAATAATTTTTAATACCCAACCAGTCCAATGATGTTGTAAGTCCTGAGGATCAGATAGAGAGGTCTAAAGGACAACATTGCCGCTCCTTCAGACCTGAGGCTCCTAACCTCATGCATGTCTGAATGAGAAACAGAGAGAGCTAGCTGAAGACTGAGTGCTGGGCAGGACCCAGCAGGCCAGGATGAATCTCAACCCACCATTTTCTATAGGGCTTGAATGTCTGCATAAGACTTGATCCACCTCGAATGAAGAAGCAGAAATTCGCAATTATGCTTTGAGGTTTTTATCTGTTCCTGGAAACAAGTGTGGTTTATTCATGTGTGTGTTGTGGTTTGAGATTTATATTTGTTGGAACCCAGTCATATGGGCAGGGTACAAATATACTAATACTAATACTAATAATGCCTTGAGGTGGGCAGTGGATTCTGCCTAGTAGGAGTGCACATTTATTTCTTGCCTGTCTTACAGACTGTCTTTCAAGCAACAGTTGGCCCTTCAAGGTGATGCAAAGATTTAAATATCCAAATTTAGATTTCTAATCATAATAAATAATAAGGAAGATGCTGCTTGTCTCCAGTTATGCTGCAGCCATTGTCAGGAAACCAAATATCACGAAAGCACCCTGTTCTCTCCTCTAAAGGAAGCCAACCCCTTATACCACTGGCCCTGGCAGTCTTCACTATTTAGGAAAGGCATAACAATCATATAGCATTGGCTCTCTTATGGCCAAGAGTTGGGCTGTTGTGGAACGTATTTCTGCTTTCTGAAAGTAGCTTTCAAGTACAAATAAAAAGTGGTCTTGGGTATTTTGGCACAAAGGAACTGGGAGAAAATGAAAGGGGGGACATAGACGTCAAATGTTTTTTATTCCGTTTCCTGAGGGGCTGAACTGGGTGTTCTGTTGAATGTGTGGTTTCTTTTGAAAGCTTATGGAAATGCCCTCCCTCTCATCTACTAAAATTCAAAACATAGGCACAAATCATTTATAGGAGACAAAAAACAATAAGTAGTGTCAGCACAGAGGGCTATATTTTACTTGGCTGTGCCATGAGGAATTATGGTGGCTTGCAATGAGTAGAATATAAAGTAACATACGGTGCTTGTTCACAACAGGGTTGGAAATTATAAAATGTAAAATCCAATATATTTTCTTCATGGTGTCAAACAGCTGGGAGTTTTTTATGGCTTCTAGCAGGATGTCATGCCTTTTCTCGTGGACCAATAATTCCAGAAGCACATTTAAGTGCATGCTGTTCTTTATGTGTTTTGATGTGTGTTTTTAAAGTACTTGCAAATTTTAATAGAGTGAGACTCATGCCGATGTAATGATACTTTAAGTGATCAAACTTAGGCTTGCTTAGTTAAACAAGTAGCAGCAAGGTATTTAATATAATGCTGAGAATATGGCTTTTAAAGGAAGGTGATAGCATAGGTATTTAATATAATGCTGAGAATATGACTTTTAAAGCAAGATGATAGCAACACCATTGAATGAAGCTGAATGTTGGAAGATTTAGGACAAACAAATGAAGGTCTTTCTCCACACAGTACATACCGGTAGTTAAACTAGGGAATCCACTCTCACAAAAAGTAGTGATGGGCAGCAACTTAGAAGCATAGCTGTCAACTTTTCCTATTTTTTGTGGGACATCCCTTATTCCGAATAGGATTCCTCGCAAGAAAAGGGAAAGGTTTACAGCTATGCTTAGAAGACTTTCAAAGAGGATTAAATGAATTCATAGGAGATATGCCTATCAGTGGCTAACTAGCCACGATGGCTGTGTTCTGTTTCCACTGTTGGAAATGACATGCTTCTGAATCCCAGTTGATGGGAATCACAAGTGGGCAAACTGTTGTGCATATACAGTGGTACCTTGGTTTTCAAATGTCTCCGTTGATGAACGTTTCGGTTTTCGAATGACAAAAACCCGGAAGTACTGTAAATGCTTCCGTTTTCGAATGTGCCCGGGAAGTCGAATGGCTTCCGCTGAGTGTTTTTCAATTTTCTCAATTAAATTTGCAGACCTCCCTTTGTGCCTCGGTTTTCAAATGTTTCAGAACTCAAACGGTCTTCCGAAACGATTATGTCCGAAAACCGAGGTACCACTGTATATATAAATAATTTTTGGTGATATGGAAAGTAATGGAGTAGCTTACAGCTAGGAAGCTAAATAACACTTCCAGGTGACTGATAACTTCTTTGTAAAGATGTCCAGATTCTTTATATTCAAAAATAACTTTACTTTCATAAACATATAACTGAAAAGAACATATTTAGAATCTCATGCTTATTCACCTTCTTCCTTATATAGAGCTCTTGCACAGGTTTCTCCCTATTAAAAAGTCTCTCTCAGCAGCCATTCTTCCTCACACCCACAGAGAGAAGAAGCAAAAAAGCAGTTAAAAATTAGTTACTGGAATAACATCTTCTAAAAGTTCTGTTCTTACCACATATTCCAATTCATTCTCAGGTCTCTCTTCTGAAAGGCATGGGGATTTGACAAATTTCTGTGTGGAAACAGATATTTTCCTAGAAATATCTACCTGTAATATACCCAAGAAATATCTAAATCTTGTATTTGAACTTGGCTGATCTTCATGCATATGACCTCAAACACAAACTGGGGTGCTGGTAGGGAGCCTCACTCAATAAAACCAGAAGATCTTAAATAATCTTATCATTACAGGATCATGACCACGTAGACATTTTAAAATGCCACCTCCAATTATTTTTCCTGCTCCTCGTCCTGTTAATGCTATTCAGTTCCATATTATCAACGTTTGTTAACATTGCAACATGTTAGTAATAAATAGTTATCAGTTGTGCTTATGCAAGGAGATATGTCATTATATCCGTCTGTAAATAATATTCCTTTTTTCTACTGCTCATCTGGCTTGACTGCAAATATTAATTTATCCAAATCCTATAGTTTAGGGAAATCATTCTTATTGATTTCTCTGACAGAGTGTACAGCTCATTTTGAAGCATTTTATACCCTTGTCTGACCTGGATATAGAAAACACTGTCTTGCCTTCAAGATTTCTCTTCTCTAGCCTGTCATTTCTGTCCAGACTCTTTATTATCTGAGTTATGAAATGCTATAGACTGATAGATATCGGCAAGTCTTGATTAAAATTCATTCCACATAGCTTGCTGGCTGCCTCAAAGGAGCAAAGGTCCTAAGAACTGAAAATCCAAGTTATTTTTTGAAGTGTTAAGCATGAAAAACAGGTCTTTGTTTGATACACACATCTGAGTTTCTTTCTTTCTCTCACTCTTCATTCTGACCCAACAATTGGCCACTGTTGAGAACCCGCAATGCCTGAGTTTTGGTTTTGTCATCTCTAGATATTGCTGACAGTTAAACTACTGTATGACAAGCGCAGCTTACCACTGAATTTCTGAAACTTGCAAACAAGCAAGGCATCATAGCTTGTGACACAGGCAGTTGATTTCCCACATCACTCCATTTTTTTCATTTTCTGAAAGAACCAGCCTCATTTTTAATTCAGCTTGTGCCTTTTCCATGTCACTCCTTGTCCTCTCCATCTCCAATCATCTGCAGCACGTACTTCCACCCCCTTCCTCATTTTGACTGGCAGGTAAAAGCATCAAGACAGATCTATCTTGTAGACATTTGGCTTATAAAATGGTAATGAAAAGAGCCAATGCAATCAGGTGGGAAGACTATTAGAGTCGGACCAGGGTTCATATTGCGGCTCAATCATGAAACACTCTAGGAACCATTGAACTAGCCTCAACATAACCTGTCTCACAGGAGTTTTGTCAGAACAAATGGGACAACCTTAAGAGAGGGATAACTTAGAGGACATCCACACCATACATTTAAAGTACCTGGCTCCCCCCCACCCCCAGAATCCTGGAAACTGTAGTTTACCCTTCACAGAGGTATGGTTCCCAGTACTCTTAAGACACTACAGTTCCCAGGATTTGGGGCGGGGAGGCAATGTCTTTTAAATGTGCTTTAAATGGATGGTGTAGATATTATCGTATATAGTAAGGTAAAGGGACCCCTGACCATTAGGTCCAGTCGTGTCCGACTCTGGGGTTGTGGCGCTCATCTCGCTTTATTGGCCGAGAGCCGGCGTACAGCTTCCAGGTCATGTGGCCAGCATGACAAAGCCGCTTCTGGCAAACCAGAGCAGCGCACGGAAACGCCATTTACCTTCCCGCCAGAGCGGTTCCTATTTATCTACTTGCACTTTGATGTGCTTTCGAACTGCTAGGTGTGCAGGAGCTGGGACCGAGCAACGGGAGCTCACCCCGTCACAGGGATTCGAACCGCCAACCTTCTGAACAGCAATCCCTAGGCTCTGTGGTTTAACCCACAGCGCCACCTGGGTCCCTTCTGGCTACATAAGTATTCAGAATTAGAAAAATGACAATGGTAACAGAGATAGAGCACTCCTCTCTACCCCCAACCCATGATTATTCTACTCAATGATAAAATACCGGAATCGGACTGTGTTGTCCAGGAGCACATTATACGCCAGTGTTTTTCCAATAACTACTTTTCTTGAAAGCATGCAATGTTGTTTTGCCAAGTGTCTTACATATTGTTGTGAATTGGGGGCTGGTTTAGTCTTGGTTAAATGCCAGGGGAGGACCACTTCCCCATCTCTTCCTGCCACTCAGCATTGGACCATCTTGCCTCTGATCTCTCACCATGGCAGCACCTCTTGGCCAAGCTATTGGTTTGCTGGTTGTCACCTTCCACAAATATGCTGGCAAGGATGGCGATAACAACAGCCTAAGTAAGAAGGAGTTGAAGGAGCTGATCCAGAAAGAGCTGACCATTGGACTGAAACTGCAGGACGCAGAGATACAGACATTAATGAAAGATCTGGACTGCAATGGGGACCAAGTCGTGAACTTCCAGGAAGGCGTCACTTTCCTGGGTGCCATGGCAATGATTTACAATGAAGCTTTGTGTTCGTAAATGTATGCCCCGGTGGGACAAGGTGTCGTGGTTCAGGATTATACCTCTGTAGGCAGATTCACGTCCAGTAAAAAAGTTTTGTTTTTTTTTAAAAAAAGCCAATGGAAGATTCCATGGTTGAACTAGCCTTTGTGAGATAGTATCACCTAAGCATGGCCATAGAGATGCAGGTGGCGCTGTGGTCTAAACCACTGAGCCTAGGGCTTGCCGATCAGAAGGTCGGTGGTTCGAATCCCCACAATGGGGTGAGCTCCCGTTGTTTGGTCCCAGCTCCTGCCCACCTAGCAGTTCGAAAGCACATCAAAGTGCAAGTAGATAAATAGGTACCGCTCCAGCGGGAAGGTAAACGGCGTTTCTGTGCACTGCTCTGGTTCGCCAGAAGCAGCTTAGTCATGATGGCCACATGACCCGGAAGCTGTCTGTGGACAAACGTCTGCTCCCTCGGCCCATTGAGCGATATGAGCGCCGCAACCCCATAGTCGTCCGCGACTGGACCTAATGGTCAGGGGTACCTTTACCTTTACCTTTAAGCATGGCCATTGGTACAACAAAGGAAGCTGCTCTGTGCAGAGGCCAAATGGGTTGGCCCACTTCTTCAACTGGTAGGTAGTGAGAAAGACAAAAGCCAGAGTTAAGTGTGAGACAGGGCCTAGCAGCAGACAGAAGCCATGCTTGATTTCTGCTGAAATCCAAGGTGGTGGCTATGGGAGAAGCAAGACTTTCTAGGGTGTTAATGCTGTGAATCCCTGCTATAAGCTCAGGTGGAAGATATGTGTAAATAAACCATATAGCATAAAGACACCACAGTCTCCGCTGTGCCTCATTCCGAGGAAACTGAACCCTAGGAAAGAGCCTGGAACTTATGGACTCTCACACCGCTCAGAGATTGGGGTGGTGTGCAACAACATGGTGCAGTGTCAGAAGAGATAGGGGGGAAAGTCATGTTTCCCTTTTAGCCCAAAATAACACAACCATAGACACTGGGATGGGAACGGTGAAGGACAAATTGATGTAACAGCTATGTTTAAATCATGTTCGTATTTGCCATGTAAGAAGCATTCACTTAATTGGCACGCAAAATGTTGTGTTCAAACCTGCCTGTGAATCCTGTCATAATGACTTGGCTCTCTAGAGGAAGCTCAAGCAGGTTTTGCTTGACAGAACACAGGCAAGTTTTAAAATACTATAACTTGCTCAAAGGAAACCCAAGGGATGCCAACTGTATCAGAGGGAATATAACCCCTGGTATGGGAAAATTCAGATTGAGGTAGGGAGAAGTGTGGGAAGGCAGTGATTTGGAGATGAACATCATAGAATTAATGGAGGTACAAGAAGCTTACTATCCAATTTAAATGACATAATTGATAAACCCTGAGTCTTGTAGGCTATGATGTTGTATGTGTGCTTTCGTTTCCTGTTTCTATTGATAAAGAAGGTGTACATGCCTATCTAAAATCTTCCCAAATGTTGAAGCATCACAAATTGAGCAGGCCAATACCTCTACCTCCATCAGGGCAGCATGGTTTTGCCTCCAGAATTCAGCAGCTGGCTTGGTGTAAATGTGGTCATGGTTTCACACCACATATTTTATAATTAAATAACAGCCTGGTCTCATGCATGCATACTCAGAAGTAAGTCTCATTGTGTTGAATGGGATTTACTCACAAGTAAGTGTGCATATGATTGCAACCCAATTTCCTTTTTCTTTTCTTTTCGTTTTCCTTCCTTCAGGTTGCCCCATTTCATTACAGCTTTTTGCCATCTGGTCAAAATGTTTCACACTTTTGACAGGAGTGGGAAATATCATGACTTAGCAGCTGCTTTTCTCTTTGAGGCAGGAAATCCAATTGTACATCATTCTTTGCTTTAATAGTAATTTATTTCCATCTCTAAAAACGACCATATTCTATTAGCAGCACAAAAACAACATGTAACATTGTAGCACCTATTCAGGGGTCTAAAGATTCTTGTGTCATGGAGGACAGGAAACAACCTTTTTCTTTTTTTCTTTTTTTACTACTGGTCATTTTTCACACTTACCTCTGAGTGAATAGGAGACAAACACAGCGTTCTAATTGCACCATAAAAAGGGAATTATTTATAAAAGGGAATGCTGGACCCCATGGACTGTGAACCATTGACACACATCCCATAAAACAAATCAAATTAATTTAACAAGTCCAAGGGGAGCTATTAATTTTATTTAGAGTGGGGGTTGATGGTGAGAAGGGGAAAGGAATCTTGCCCAGATTGAAACTGTCCTTATATCACATTAAGTACACATAAGCAATACTCTAGAAGAGTAGTTGTGCTAGCCACTTTTAGCCAGTAAGGGGGGGGGAGAGAGAGAGAGACCGAGAAAGAATCCTGTGGTACTTTTAGAGCAGCAAATTTATTGTGACGTGGTTTTCATCTGCTGGGGGCCATTTTGAAAGATGCGCGAAGTATCCTAGAAACTGTTAGGCAAACGTGCATGGGGACAAATTTAGTCCCTGGTGGGGAACCTCCAATCTGTAGGCCTAATTAGACCAGGCAATGGTTCTAATCTGTTCTGACAAACTGTTTATCCCAAACCCTGTCCATCTGCCCTACACCTGACATCAGATGTGGGGCACATAAGCAGTGGCTGCAAATGATTAAATGGAAGCCTTAAAGTGTGCTGTCCATTGTTTATTGGGCAAGTGGGTCTTGTAGTTGACACCTCAGAGCATAAAAAGAACCTGCTGGATCAGGCCTATGGCCCATCTAGTCCAGCATTTGGAGTCAGATGCAAGCCACACTGAGATTGGTTCCACTCAGGAGCACCCAATGGGTTTTTAGAGGAATACTTCCTTTAATCCTAGTGCTGCGCTCATGAATAGTAGCCGCTGATAGCTTTATCGTCCGTGAATGTTTCTAACCTCATTTTGAAGCCAACTAAGGCCAACTAAGGGACCCAGGTGGCACTGTGGGTTAAACCACAGAGCCTAGGGCTTGCTGATCAGAAGGTTGGTGGTTCAAATCCCTGCGATGGGGTGAGCTCCCGTTGCTCGGTCCCAGCTCCTGCCCACCTAGCAGTTCGAAAGCACGTCAAAGTGCAAGTAGATAAATAGGTACCGCTCCAGGCGGGAAGGTAAACGGTGTTTCCGTGCACTGCTCTGGTTCGCCAGAAGCGGCTTTGTCATGCTGGCCACATGACCTGGAAGCTGTACGCCGGCTCTCGGCCAATAAAGCGAGATGAGCGCCGCAACCCCAGAGTCGGACACGACTGGACCTAATGGTCAGGGGTCCCTTTACCTTTACCTTAAGGCCAACTAATCCTTACACTTACTTGGCTGTAAGTCCTATTGAACTCTGTGTTGTGCTCGATGCTCAGAAAGAGCGAGATCCCAAACTTTCCCTTGCCATCCTGTCGGAGATGATCCCTCGGAGTCTTTCCAGTGGAAGATGATCTCTATACAAGCAGCGGTGATCAGCATAGGACTGTTTAGTGTTGCACATAGATACTTAATCTTTTAAGAAAACACTTCTTATACCGGTATATGCATAAGGGATTGAGAAGGCAAATCCTTTCTCCCTAGGTGTAGTGCTTCAAAGGTCAAGTTGATGGTGCATATATAGTCCTCTACTAACATTGCAAGATATATTCATTTTCCTTTGCTCAAAAACACCTCTTGCTCCAAGCCCTGTGCTCTCAGTAATTTATGTATCTTTTTGAAATCAGTGATTTAAACATAGCAACTGGGCTGGACAGGACCCAAATCTTGGAAACTGATTAAAGTTTAATTGTAGGGGGAAGATGGGTATTAATAAAAACTCAGCTGTGTTTCTTGATCTGCTCCCCCTCCCCCTGACTTTTACTTGGGTTGGGGATAAAAGGAAGCAATCATTCTGTAACTATGTAATTAATTTAAATATCTGAATAACTTAGCATTCATGAATGTAGCACTTTTTTCATTTTCTGTCTCAGTGTTGCCTCATAAAATGAGCAAAGTCTGTTTATCTGATAGTTTCAGGATTATTATTGCTTCTGGAGACAGAGAATTGTGAGGCAGAGCCGATACCGTCATTTGCATGCTAGTATTTTACATGGGTGGATAAAGGCATTTTGATTTCTAATGAAAATTCAGCTGATAATGATCTTGGATTGGTTTGATTTACATGGATGATGATGTCTTCATTAGTTGGAGCAAATGATTAATCTTTCTTTACTACAGCTGCTTGTGAGCTCCCCCCCCCCCAATGTGGCATTTTAATTTTCAGGTTGACAACCAGTCAGAAAGAATCTATTACACATGATCAAAGCTTGTGGTAGATAGTTTTTGCCTTTGGATGACAAACAGAACATTCCTCAAGTCGAGGAAAGGTTATTTGTTCTTTAATCTGCACGGGTTTTCAACTCCTCTGCACACAGCATTCCATTTGTTTGACATGCATCTAGTTCTTTGTTAGCGAATTTATCTGTTTAACCATTTTGTTAGGCATAAGCAGAGGAACATCTTGAAGTTAACTATTGCAAAGCAGAATTCGTGTTTCACAATGTAAATAAAGCTTCACTGGGATAGAGGCCTAGGGGGCTCCTAGGAAGGGGTGTCTCTAGCCTGTGTTGGGGCAGTATTCCATTAAAGGCAATGAGAACATAAAGGTCCTATTACATCCAGAAAGACTCATTCATAATATCCTAATTATTTTTGAAAGTATTGTTGAGATTTGGGGATATATCTGGCCTATATTATCTATGTGGGATGCGGGTGGTGCTGTGGGTTTAACCACAGAGCCTAGGCCTTGCCGATCAGAAGGTCGGCAGTTCGAATCCCTGCGACGGGGTGAGCTCCCGTTGCTCGGTCCCTGCTCCTGCCAACCTAGCAGTTTGAAAGCACGTCAAAGTGCAAGTAGATAAATAGGTACCACTGCAGCAGGAAGGTAAACAGCATTTCCATGTGCTGCTCTGGTTCACCAGAAGCGGCTTAGTCATGCTGGCCACATGACCCGGAAGCTGTACGCCAGCTCCCTCGGCCAGTAAAGCGGGATGAGCGCTACAACCCCAGAGTCATCCGGTCAGGGGTCCCTTTACCTTTACCTATATTATCTATATTAATAGACATTTCCTTGAATTTTCTTTTGATGGTGCGTACAGGGCAGGGCCAGCCCATTTTGGTACTTGAGGTGAACCACTTGATGGTGCCCCCCCCACTCTGCACCAGGAAAGAAGGGGTGGGTGAAGATCTGCATCAGGAAGAAGTGGGGAATAAAGACCTACATTGGGATCTGCTGTCCTTGTAAGATCCTTACTTTGCCTCATGGCCCTGGTACAGAGATACCAACAGAATTTTCTGGTCCTAGTGTACTGTAGGTAGACTGGGCATTCTGCTGCAGAATCTGCAGAAAATAATTTATAGGGAGTACCTGATCTCAAATGAAGGAGGAGGAAAGGACAGCCTTTAGGACCACAGAGATTCCTAGTCATTTGTTAATCAGAAATGGCTCAAGAGATTAAGATTTGCCTGCACATTTTGCTTTGTAACTTTTTATCTAGGAGTCCAACTAACTCCTTTTTTAGAAAGAAAGAAAGAAAGAAAGAAAGAAAGAAAGAAAGAAAGAAAGAAAGAAAGAAAGAAAGAAAGAAAGCTATGAGTCTTGGGGTCTCATTGGCTATGGGCCAAACTACAGTTTTCTTACCATACAACATATAGCTACATCTTAGATTTGTGTTATCTTACATGTACAGAGGATCACTTCAGCCACTGATTTCCAGCATGTGCTCTGCTTACACCAGTTTATCTCACAATGAGATAAGTTATGTTTACATCAGTGCCAAAATGTACTGTAGATGGCTATATACTTGGGTGCACTCAGCTAAGACAACCTTTAATAATGGCTAGCAGGCGTAATTTTTTTTAAAAAAATAGTAATAGTTGGCATCTTCTAGAGGTGTATCAAGCAAGCAAAGACAATTATACAATCCCATACACAAGGGTGTGCTTGCGTTCTGATTCGGACACAAATATATTGTGCTTTGGGCAATGTGCCTCCGGTTTAGTTTTCATTCTGAGTCTCTTTACCAGTTTTTGGAAAGCCTTTCCAACACAAATGGCCACCCAGCTACGGTATGAAAACAATGAAACAAACCTGGATGAACTATACACACAGAGTGGACTCCAAACAGGCTCAGAAGCCCTGAAGCAACAAGCAACCATTCCAGTTGGATGTGTGCCATTGCACAGAGTTTGAGAAACTGTATCAGCAGGAAATGAACTGGAAAATTTCAAAACAACTGCTTTGAAGGCATTTGATCTACGACGGCATGCATGCAGGCCTCAAGGAGAGAAGTTTAACACTGGGAAATTACCCTTTGTGTAACAGGATGTCAGGGGGGCCAACTGGCCTAGACAGACCAACACTTTCTATCTTGATTGCATGTTGATTGCAGTATGTGGGCTTGGCGAAGCATGTGATCTTCACCTCCTCCCCAAGCTAGAGAGCCCCACTTAGGCTGTGGGTCCTTGCTTGCCTTAGCCTCCTAGAGCGTACCTCCCACTGCTCCCTATGCCTCAGAACCCACCTTGTTCTGGCCTGAAACCAGTGGCTGTGAGTCCTGGCAGACCACAGTTAGAAGAAGAAGAAGAGTTTGGATTTGATATCCCACTTTATCACTACCCTAAGAAGTCTCAAAGCGGCTAACATTCTTCTTTCCCTTCCTGCCCCACAACAAACACTCTGTGAGGTGAGTGGGGCTGAGAGTGGAGAAGTGTGACTAGCCCAAGGTCACCCAGCAGCTGCATGTGGAGGAGCGGAGACGCGAACCCGGTTCCCCAGATTATGAGTCTACCGCTCTTAACCACTATACCACACTGGCTCTTAACCACAACATCTTGAAGAAGAAAGGGTTTAAGGGAGACCCTGTTGCTGTGCTTATTTTTTTGGCAAAAAATATCCCAGTGGAATATTTGCTACACTTATACAAATCGTTTTAATCAGAAACATTTATTCACATCTCCCTCACAGTAAACACTCCTTTAAAAGTGAGATGCTAGAGTAGCTGGACATGTGTGGCCAACAACCAGAACCATAACTTCAAGGGTAACTACTGTAATGCCATCTGGCTCTCCTTGAAAATGGCAGGGAAGTAGAGTTGTTGCTGGAATGTTGGTGGGCACTGATGTTTATTGGCCCTGGTTCTATGACTCTGTCAACAGCTTTGAGATGCAGATATTACCCGTTTAGTTAGGGTTGTCATACGTCCGCAATTTTCCGGACCTTTCTGGCAACTGGCTGTTGGAAACAGTGTCCAGGTGGAAATTGCTGAAATGTCCAGGAAAATCCGGATGTATGGCAACCCCTGTCACTAGTGTCGTTTTTGGTGATTTCCCTTAAAAATAGCTCAAAAACTTCATTTTTTTTGTCAAGATTTTGCTAAATAAATAAATAAATAAATAAATGCTCAACAACTTTGGGCAAAACTAAAAAAAGGTCAGCAACTTTTCTGTCCAGATTTTCACTTTTTGAAATATGGCAACCCTAGTTTATCAAATCTGCGCGACAGAGAATTGTTTGCCTGACAGAACATGCAGGTATTTTCGTCCAATTCCGTGTACCCACAACGTGATCCTGTGATGATTTAAGCCTAGGTGAGGAGCTGGACTGCTACCTGTGATGAGGCAGTCCCAGCTGTGAAGACTTCACATTGGAACTACATAGAACTACATAGGTCTTCTGCAGACCCTTAGCAGGATCCAGAGAGGAAACTCCTATGGGGAATGGGAAGTTCATGCAGAGAAATAAACAGAATTTCCCTTTAGGGATGGGAAGTGAGGCTATATTCCTTTACGTGTTTCTAATTGTGTATCTCTGGATGATTCGCTGTTTTTGTCACTGGCGCAGTTGGATCATTTTGGACTTTAGATGGTGACATGTATTACCGGTACTTCACTTATTACAAAACGTGCTGTGTTTGGAGGCCTTCTGTTTATCTAGACCAGGGGTCAGCAAACTTTTTCAGCAGGGGGCTGGTCCACTGTCCCTCAGACCATGTGGTGGGCCGGACTATATTTTGAAAAAAAATAAGAATGAACAAATTCCTATGCCCCACAAATAAACCAGAGATGCATTTTAAATAAAAGCACACATTCTACTCATGTAAAAACACGCTGGTTCCTGGACCGTCTGTGGGCCAGATTTAGAAGATGATTGGGCAGGATCTGGCCCCCGGGCCTTAGTTTGCCTACCCATGATCTAGACATTTGCCCCCAAGTTATGCCCTGGTATCAACACTGTTTTTTTTATGCCAAGTTACTATTCTTATGAGGGACCCAGGTGGCACTGTGGGTTAAACCACAGAGCCTAGGGTTTGCCGATCAGAAGGTCGGCGGTTCGAATCCCTGCGATGGGGTGAGCTCCCGTTGCTCGGTCCCTGCTCCTGCCAACCTAGCATTTTGAAAGCACGTCAAAGTGCAAGTAGATAAATAGGTACCATTGCAGTGGGAAGGTAAACGACGTTTCCGTGCGCTGCTCTAGTTCGCCAGAAGTGGCTTTGTCATGCTGGCCACATGACCTGGAAGCTGTACGCTGGCTCCTCGGCCAATAAAGCGAGATGAGCACTGCAACCCCAGAGTCGGACACGACTGGACCTCATGGTCAGGGTCCCTTTACCTTTACTATTCTTATGAGCTGTGTATGCATATCGAAGACACAAATCTCTTTGCTCACAAAAGCAAAAGGGAGACCTTTCCTGTGCTATAATTTATGCTCATTAGTGTGCAGATTTTCTGCAGTTTAATCTTGACTATATTCAAGGGTGGGCTTGAGAATTTCAGCCTACCAGCCCACTCAGAAAAATCTGGAACGGCACTGCAGGATGATTTCAAGCAGCTGCCTGAGCTCCTGGCTAAGGAAGGCAGGATTTGGGAAACAGGGGAGATGACTTGGGCCCCAGGTTATGTGTACCCAGTGTGCATGACGTCATGATATGTGCATGACGTCATACCCAAGAGCTATAACCATCTTAAATGCTGTAACCAGGTAATATGACCTTGGAGAGCTGTGATGGGTGTATGTGTGGCTTTTTTTGGTGTGTGTGTGTTTTGTGCTGTTTTTTGTTTCTTTCTGTTTTTTTAACGGGATGGCATGCAATTTCATTGCACTTGTATAGCGTTGTGCTTGTACTTGTGCAACGACAATAAATTATCTTATCTTATCTTATGATGTCACATTACGATGTGACATCATGACGTCACACACTCCCCCCAGCCTCAGAATGTGATTTCCGGTGGCACCAGAAGTCAGGTTCCGAGACTTCAGAAGGGCTTAGAAAGCATCTTTGAGGCATCAGAGATGCTGTCTGAGGCCTTGCAAGACCTTGGAGGTTGCATGGGGGCCCTGCAGTGTGGGTGCTGAGCTCCCACAACAATTGTTTTGTGGGTGCTCAGGCACCCAGAGCCCACTATAATTGGTGCAGCTGCAGGAGGTTATTAACATGAAGAAAGGATATAGCCACATATATGATTTTGCTATAGCTCCCTTGTGCTTTTGGTACAAAATGCAAAGGATTAGGTTTTTACAGTGGTGTGCTACATTTTCTATTCCACAAAGGACACTTTTTGATGCATGCACAATTCCAGATTTGCTACTTCATTTTTAATCACGCAGTTTGTGTGGGCTGATTCAGTGAAGCCTAAAAGGACAGGTATAATCCCTGATGCAGATCATTAGATATGTCTGTCATCAGCTGCTTGGCTTGGCCAGCTCAGCTCACAGATGATGCCGGAGAGAAGTTGGCACTGGCTGAGCTCCTCTTTAGCCGGAGTGGCTTACTGTGAAAGCAAAATCAATGGGGTGGAGCTGAGTTAATCATTCGTCCAATATGAAGCAGATGAAAATGGGAAACAAAGTGGCTGAAGCTGGACTGACACCATCAGATGGTGAGTCGTGGTTTTATTCAGGGCCTACAGATGCTTTTCTCAGCAAAAAGAAAGCACGGGTTGGTGGGAATGTGTTGTCTATGATATTTGTCTAAGTAGTGGCCAGTGAGGTGGAGTGACCTTGCTCACCTGGCTTCAAGAGGTCACTGGCAATAACTGCGAGGGGTGGACACAGGGATGGGCCCAATCCACTTCTCCCTCTGCAGCACACAGCAGCCGGAGTGGTGGATTGGCAGCACAAGTGCACCGTGCCAACCTGCTTCCTGCCTCACCCCTCTCCCTCTCCGCAACCATTAGTGATCACCATGTTGGGAAGCCAAGTGAGCAACACCACCCTACCAACTGCTACCAGAAGTCCAAGTTCAAAATGGCTGCAGTTCTAATATTCATTCCCTTAGGCTGCAACCCTTTACTCAATTAACTAGGTTTGTATAAACACCGACAACTGGGAAACGCTGGCCTACAAGCGCTCCAACTGGAGAACAGTCTTTACCAAAGGTGTCATGGACTTTGAAGACACTCAAACTCAGGACGAAAGGGAGAGAAACGTGCTAAGAGGAAGGCACACTTTGGCAAATCCACACCGTGATCAACTTCTATCCAAAAACCTATGTCCCCACTATGGAAGGATGTGTGGATCCAGAATTGGCTTCCACAGTCACTTATGGACTCACTGTTAAGACCGTGTTCATGGAAGACAATCTTACTTGGCTACGAGTGATTGCCAAAGAAGAAGAAGATTAACTGGATGATGATGATGATATTTAACTTATGAATTGCTCGCATGAGACATCGCAAAGTGGATGTGAAGTCAAGTGAAACCAACATAACTTCTGAGTCGACATGTCTAGGATTGCACGGTTAGTGGTCAAATGCATGAAATGTATACTTACTTGGCTGAGTAGGGATTTGAACCCTGGTCTCCCAGGTCCTAGTCTAACACTCTAACCACTAACTGGCTAATACATACCCACACCCCTTAGTCATTGGTGTATGTTCCAAACTCTTCTTGCTGTTCGGCTAAGTAGATTTCATTCTATTCTTCTCTCTTATCCTCTTTTTACTTGCTCCCATCTCAACCCCTATGTACATTCCTGATCTTTTGAAGAATATGGTTTCAAAAAGCTTTTATTTGAAAGGTGAATTAAGCCAGCTGAAATATCAATTCAGCTCATCAAACCTTTTCCTTGTTCGGATAAAAGCTATGTGTATGATCTTTAAATGTTACAGCTATTGTCGAACACAAAGAGAAAAATATGAGAGAGTTTCTTCTTTTGTTCCCGATGTCTATTTGTCAGTGGCTTTAAGAACAGACAATGGCTTAATTTAGGTTGGATTTGGCAGCTGCTGCCTTTTGAGAAAGCCCTTAGAACAAATAGGTGTGCAATATGCAAAAGAAATATGACAAGAAAGCGGATTGCATTGTAACTCCTTGTTCTCCTGGAGCGACCCTTGCTAAGACAACCTGAATCAATTGCATGGTGAATCTTGAAGCAGGTTTGCACATGACAGTGGTTGCCTTGCAGGCTGGCTTGGAACCATGTGGGGCCACTTCCAGGCTTACAACCAGGCTGTGTTCACAAGGGAGTGCCATTTTTGTGATGGAATGGATGGAAGTAGCAGATTTCGTCAGCTGAGCAATACAGGGGGGGGAAATCAGCCACAATATGGAAACCTGAGCAGTCCATGATGGTCAGGTCCAAAGATGCTAAACTTCTTGCATATGGCATGTAAGAAGATTGCAGAAACAACATGCAGATGATGATGGGAGGTATTTGGAGTTTTACTCAGAGCAGACTCATTGAAATTGACAAACATGTTACATTCATTAATTTCAATGCAACTTATTTTAGAAAGTCGAATTAATCCTAATCTGTTTTAGGATTTTAACTTTTGTGTGTTTTAAAGTAGGGTTGTAAAGTTTTACAGTGGTACCTCGGGTTAAGAACTTAATTTGTTCTGGAGGTCCGTTCTTAACCTGAGAGAGAGTTCTTAACCTGGAGAGCCAGTGTGGTGTAGTGGTTAAGAGCGGTAGACTCGTAATCTGGGGAACCGGGGTTCGCGTCTCCGCTCCTCCACATGCAGCTGCTGGGTGACCTTGGGCTAGTCACACTTCTTTGAAGTCTCTCACAGAGTGTTTGTTGTGGGGGAGGAAGGGAAAGGAGATTG
Source organism: Darevskia mixta (assembly GCA_034641385.1). Taxonomy (NCBI): domain Eukaryota; kingdom Metazoa; phylum Chordata; class Lepidosauria; order Squamata; family Lacertidae; genus Darevskia; species Darevskia mixta. The sequence goes on along the minus strand of JAWWNH010000346.1, from coordinate 11,510 downwards.
TTAGCCGCTTTGAGACTCCTTAAGGGAGTGAAAGGCGGGATATCAAGTCCAAACTCTTCTCTACTTCTCCTTCCTCCTCCTCCTCCTCCTCCTCCTCTTCTGTCATTCCAAGGAAACTGAACCCTACATAAGCACCTGGAATGCCTGGGATCTTGTGCCACTTGGAGACAGTGGTGACATGCAACCCTATGAATAACATCATTATCTAGGCTTGCCTTTAATTTCTGCATATGTGGAAAAAGTGAAAAAGACTATCTATGGGAATTCTTTTAAAACTTTTTTTTAAGTTAGATCCTGATTCTTAACAGATACTGTTTGTATCTTTCCTGTGATAAAGCCCTCTACTATGGGCATTTCCTACATTTTTATCCTTCTCAATATAGCCGTGAACTCCCAAATTGTTGCTAATTTCCCAAGAACAGATCATAGATATAAAAGCCAATCAAATCCAAAACTAGCACGGAGGGATGCCTCTCGTTTGTTAGCAATACGAAACAGCAAAGAAAAGCAAACAATGTTATGTGCCTGTTATCTTGTCAAAAATAATTGGCTCATTAATCCTGGCTATACAAATGTAATTATATTACGAAGGTCAAATACAAGAATTTACTTCTGAATGCGCTTCATGTTAAGCACAGCCGCACATACATTCTAGTATGAAAATAATCAACAGTAACATTAACACCTTGAGTTATTTGATTGAAATCATGAAAGGTAAAGAGAAACCGAAAAAGAAAATAAAAAGACCGCACACACATTTGTGTGCATGCACACACACTACAACAATTTGCTCTGTGGTTTTATTTTTGGATTTTAATGAACAGTTGTACCTGTTTTGACTATTATATTTTTGTAACTGGCCCTGGGACCATTTGGTGAAGAATGGGCTATAAGGACACACAATACATTTTTAAAAATACATAAAGAAAACTTCTATGATTCTATGACTAGATGGGCATTGGCCTGGTCATAGAATCATAGAACTGGAGAGTTGGAAGGGACCTCAAGGGTCATCTAGTCCAACCCCCTGCAATGCAGGAATCTCAGGTAAAGCATCCATGACAGATGGCCATCCGACCTCTGCTTAAAAACCTCCAAGGAAGGAGAGTCCACCACCTCCCGAGGGAGACCATTCCACTGGCTGTCAGAAAGTTCTTCCTGATGTTTATCCGGAATCTAGTCGGAATATCCTTTCTTGTAACTTGAAGCCATTGGCTCAAGTCCTGCCCTCCGGAGCAGGAGAAAACAAGCTTGTTTCCTCTTCCATGTGACAGCCCTTGAGATATTTGAAGATGGCTCTCATGTCTCCTCTCAGTCTCCTCTTTTCCAGGCTAAATATACCCAGCTCCCTCATCTGTTCCTCATCAGGCTTGGTTTCCAGACCCTTCATCATCTTGGTTGCTCTCCTCTGCACACGTTCCAGCTTGTCAACATCCTTCTTAAATTGTGGTGCCCCGATCCAGCATGCTCTCCTTATGTTAACTGATGTGCAACTTCAAGACCCCTACTCTTTTCTTCTTCTGGTTTTTTTTTAAAAAAATCTTTAAGCAGGTCTTAGACCAGACAGCCTTTCATACAGGCAATCTCTTCATAGAAACAAAAGACTCACAGCCCTTCAAACAGAAGAATGATTTAGGTATGTAAAGTAAGACATCTGGCCACTCTAATAAAAGGACTGCAGATTTGCGGGTTAGTCCTATGCAATAAGTCACCCAATTTCTGAGTTGAGAAATTGGACTTAAGGAAATCAGCCCTGAGTGCTCACTGGAAGGACAGATCCTGAAGCTGAGGCTCCAATACTTTGGCCACCTCATGAGAAGAGAAGACTCCCTGGAAAAGACCCTGATGCTGGGAAAGATGGAGGGCACAAGGAGAAGGGGATGACAGAGGACGAGATGGTTGGACAGTGTTCTCGAAGCTACCAACGTGAGTCTGACCAAACTGCGGGAGGCAGTGGAAGACAGGAGTGCCTGGCGTGCTCCCATGGGATCACGAAGAGTTGGACATGACTAAACAACTAAACAACAACAACAAAATAGGATTCAGGGTTAGTCAGGGGGATCATTTTATATGAAAATGTTATTTTCAAATAGCAGTTGCCCAGAGCCTGCAAAGGGAGATACACAGGAAAATACAGGCTTATGCATGTAAAACACATGGAATGGTCAATGGACTCCCTAAGAAAATCTGCATGCTCCTTTGGCTGTCAAAGGAAGACTCCACCCACTCTTAAATTCAGGACTATGGGTTCAAGCACCACATTGGGCAAAAGATTCCTGCATTGCAGGGGGTTGGACTAGATGACCCTCACGGTCCCTTCCAACTGTCCAGTTCTATGATTCTATGACTGAATTAATATCTAGGGCCCTATTTGTTGTGTCCAACTACCTGCATGTCACCAGAGCCAGATTGCTACTACATTCTGCTTTAAAAACACATTTTTTAAGAAAAGAAACTTCATGCAAGAAATGCTCTTTTTTCTTATGTGTATCCATAATAGTGAATCAACTCCTGCAAAGGCACCGAAGCATAAAAATGAAAGACAATAAATCTGGAGTAAAAGAACACTATGCAAAGTCAGGCCAGTTTTTTTTTCTCTCTCTCCCCCAAAGATGTATTTTATTCATGGGAAAGAATCTTTCAGTTCACTCAAAGCTGATATAAATTTATGGAACCTTGAGCAGTGCTAAAATACCAATCTTTGCAGCTGAAGGACTTAGCTGAAGGTATTGTCTACTATTAAGAAGAAAAAAAGAATATAAAAGAGGCTGATGATGTCATGGGTCTTCCTTAGCAACAGCTCCTAAAACAATAAAGACTCTATCTGCTTTGGAAACTAGCAAATGTGTTTAGTCTGAAGCAGAGAATTGAGGTCCCACTTGTCGAACTTCAGAAATTTTCAATTTGGTCTCCTTCCAGATTAAAAACAGAGCAGCTGAAAAATAAAGTGAACTGGAATAATTTGCCATCAGTTCTTAATATAATGACTGATTTCCCACTCTGTATCCAGTAAGCAGCCAGGCGATGGGTTTGAACTAAGGCCAGGTGGAAATAGGCCAAGCATGTTAAATTTAAGACCTTTCACAACTCCCTGCAGAAACTGTGCAAATAATGTAGCCGTAGTGCTTTCTATATACTGTGTAACTGAACTCTTTTGGCATTCTGATGAATTTTGTGCCTTTATTCTGCTGTACTGCGCAGTTTAAGGAATAAGCTGAATAGAGCAGCTAATTTTCTCAGCCGAGGAACAGGGCCTATCCAGCGCAAGAGGCAAATGTTCCTTTATTCATTTTCATTTTAGATCAGGATCGAAACCGGTATCTGTGGTATCTGTGTGTCATGGGCAAACTGATAGTTAAACATGATTGTTGTTTGCCTAGAAGTTCCTATGACAAGCAATGCAAAACTATAATGAAAGTTTAGTTTACAACCACTACCAACACCCGTAACAGAAGACTCTTTCGACACCTTTATGGATACATGGTGTTGGTACATATTCATTTGACATCCAGCCTTCCCGCAGAATATGAATTGCTAAAGAGACGACTTGAGGTTGAATAAGGAAATGAATCTTATCCAATTATTACATGCTTCCCTCATTAGTCATTCCAGATATGGCGCCATTAATGTTGTCAAACTTCCAGTGAAGAAGGGAATGCCAAGACTGACATGCTGGATATTTCATATGCCAACTGAAACCTCAGCCTGCCAGGTGGAACTAATATGTTAAACAGATAATTACATTGGAAATGGAAACGTTTTAATGACCAATTCAAAACTATCCATCTTCCACTTTGGACTTTATTAAAAATTTGCACTTGAATGGTTGTGGGAAAGTTGAAAGGGTTGCAGCGTTTTGTTGGTGGTGGTTTGCTTGGTTTGGGATTTTTCTGTATTTGATTGTAGAGGGAAGGGTAACTAAATCTTAAAGGTAAAGGTAAAAGGACCCCTGACAGTTAAGTCCAGTCGCGAACGACTCTGGGGTTGCGGCGTTCATTTCGCTTTACTGGCCGAGAGAGCCGATGTTTGTCCACAGATAGTTTTTCCGGGTCATGTGGCCAGCATGACTAAGCCGCTTCTGGCGAAACCAGAGCAGCACATGGAAATGCCGTTTACCTTCCCGTCGGAGTGGTACCTATTTATCTACTTACACTTTGACGTGCTTTCGAACTGCTAGGTGGGCAGGAGCTGGGACCGAGCAATGGGAGCTCATCCCGTCGCGGGGATTCGAACCGCCGACCTTCTGATCGGTTGAGGACTGACCAGGTTATTTAGTTATTGTCAGAACCTGGGAGGTGCACAATTCTGAATGGAATGTAAAGATACACTTTTTATAATAGTGTAGCTAATCTGGAAACAAGCTTAATTAAAATGTTCCTGCCAGTAGCTGCCAATGGGTCTTGCTGGAAAGAAGGTAAGTCCTTTCTTGGAGGTCATGACAGGAGAAATCCCAAACTGTGATTGTATAACCCAGCCAGGGCCGGTGCTTCCATTTAGGCGAACTAGGCAGTTGCCTAGAGCGCCAAAATGGAGGGGGCGCTGGCCAGCCTGCCCCCGCCCCCCCCCCGCCGCCCAAACCAGCGGCGGAGCGAGCAGGTTGGGGCAAAAACCGCAGCGGGGGGCGCCAAAATGGAGGGGGCACTGGCCAGCCTGCCCCCCGCCCCCCGCCGCCGCCCGGTGCCGCCCCAACCAGCGGCGAAAATCGCGGCGGCGCGGGGCTCCCGGCGGGCAGGGGGCGGGGCGTCGTACGTCATGCGCAATGACGTCACGTGCCCCACCCCCTCGCCTAGGGCGCCAAAACCCCTAGCACCGGTCCTGAACCCAGTCAAAATCAAGCATCATGGATTTACTAGAAGAGTCTGTCCAATGAAATATAGGGATTCTGTGTTCCTCCCGAATAAAATATTTGCATCTCCAGAGAGTCAACTTTATACACACTCCTATGTGCATTTACTGAGAAATAAGTTCCGTTGAATTCAATAAGCCTGTCTCCCAGATGGGAGGCTGAGTACCAGTTGCAAAGGAACATTGGGCATCTTCGCTTATGAAAGCTGTGCAGAGGAGATTATCTCAGCAGGTCCAGCTTTTTCAACACTGCCAAAAGTCTTTCTTAGTATAACCATCCAAAATATAGGTTTCCTGTCCTCCTTTGCGGCCAGTCTTGCTCAATGTGCAGCGTTTGAAGACAATCCGAAAGCAAATGTGCAGGTTAAATCATCGTTTTGCTGATTTGCTCTTTTCTCACAGAGTGCAAAGTAGCATTAGAAGGGAATGGCTTTCTGTGCTGCAATACTGGATTAATGAAACACATAATTACGATTATTGATTGACGAGTTCAAACCTTCCTGTTTGAGGGTGGGGGACAGGCAGTTGCTTTTCAAGTGCACATTAGATGAACCTAAACTGTGCAACGGGACTTTTCATCATTAGAAGGTTTTAAGTTGAGGCAGAATGGTTACTGAGCAGGGATGCTGTAGGAGTGGATTTACTGCATTTACAGGGGGTTGGACTAGATGAACTTGGGGGTGCCTTTTATTATTTGCATCTTAGATCCAGGGCCGTCTTAAGTATATCCGGTGCCGTGGTGCAAAGATCCCTCCGGCGCCCCCCCCATGTTTCCCAGAGTTGCCGACCTTTTTACGGCACTGCCGACAGCTTTGCAGGGCTGGAGAAGGCGGGCAGCGGTTGGAGGGTGGCTCCTCCGGTGGGGAAGAGGCGGAGGCTTTGGCCGCGGCGCTGCTTCAGCGAAGTGGGTGCCCGTGCCATGGTGGCCACGGCAGGCGGAGGCTCTGGGCGCAGCGCTGCTTCGGCGTGGCATGGCGGAGGCGGGCGAGGGCAGCGAGCTGATGCCAGGAGGCACCACGTCCAGCCTCCGCCTCTTCCCTGGCGCCCTCCAGAACTTGGCGCCCTGGTGCCCTGCGCCACTTGCCTCTATGGGCAAGAGGCCCTGGTAAGATCTCCTCCCAATTATAACAACTGTTTTTCCAATCTTATATAGTAAACAACGTTTCAAGGGTGCTGTTGAGTGTGCAGCTGCAACATTTTTCACTTTAAGTACGTACAGTGGTCCCTCGACTTACGAATGACCTGACTTCCGTATTTTTCGAGTTACGAGTGAAGAAAGTGGCCACGCGCTTACGAATTTTTTCGACCTCCGAATGGAAATCGCGGCTGTTTTAGATGCGGTTTCCTCTACTTACGAAGTTTAGATGCGGGTTTTTTTTGACTTACAATTTTTTTTCTCCCAATGCATTCCTATGGGGACTCGACTTACGATTTTTTCGACCTACGACAGTCCCTTCGGAACGCATTACATTCGTAAGTCGAGGGTCCACTATATGACTATTTTGCACAGAATTCTTTTTGAAGCACCCCTTTTCAACAACAACAATGACAATCTAGTATTAAGTTCAGTAAATGCAAATTTACAAAAAAAAAAAAAAAAGTGCTCCTGATACTCTCTCCTCTGAAAGGACACTGCAGGTATAGGCTTGCAGGTTGCCTATTCTAGTCTTGCTAGCTAGCTGCAGAAAACCTGACCCTGTCATTGCTCAGAACTGCATTTCATGACACAAAGCCAAGCTGTTATTCACCCAGTGTCCTGATTTACATTTCCCAACACCAAAGAAAATGCAGATCATGTTTCAAAGCTATCTGGGCACGCACATTTGTCTAAAGGTTACCTTCAGGTCAAGAACGAAACCTGGCAAAGGGAGGTGGATAAACTTAAAAATAAATTAAAGGTAAGGAAAATTGTGAGACATAAGCTTTTATTGTTCCTTTGCCAGACAAAACTGTAATAGAGTTTATATTAATCTACTGTGAGAAATGGCCAGCTGCTACATCTTTTTGCAGAGCAAAAATAACTATTGCATTATTTGCCCCGTCCAGGGAAAGTGGAAGAGCTCTTTGTTGGAAATTCTTTAATGTAAAATAACTCGGGATTGCTGTACACAAAAGAAGCTTCTTGCGCAGATATCGCTTCTGTGTGGAACTGAGATAGGGAAGATGGGACACAGGATTCCCATCAGCCCAAATCAGCGTGGCCAATGGTCAGAAATGAAGGGAAATCTCGTCCAACAACACTGGTGTAGACTCATTCTGTTCATATATCATAACTTTTTGTTTCATCACCGGTGATAGACATGTGCAACAGTACACATAACAGTGATAAACATCTTGTATGGAGCAGACGTTGGCTTAAAGGAGGAAAACTCCGACCCAGAGGCGGAGCTAGCTGCTCCGGCACCCGGAGAGGCGCACATGCTGTACACCCAGGGGTGGGGCGAGCCGCCTGCAGGGGCCAGGGCGAGCGTCCGAGGGAGGGTGTCGCGGTGATGTCACCCCCCTCAGGAATGACACCCAGGGGTGGACCGCCCCCACCATCCCCTTCCTCCGCCAGTTCTCCGACCGCCATCCTATTAACACCTCTCTTGGAGTAAACCCCTAGAGTACCATTGGCTGCATACGTACCACAAGTGTAAAGTGGGAACTGCTACGGGTGCTGGGAATTGTAGCTCTGGGAGGGGGTAAACTGCACTTACCAGGACTTTTGGGAGGAGGGGAGATGTGCTTTAAATGTGTGACATGCAGGCAGCCTGAGTAGAAGAAGAAGAGTTTGGATTTGATATCCCGCTTTATCACTACCCGAAGGAGTCTCAAGCGGCTAACATTCTCCTTTCCCTTCCTCCCCCATAACAAACACTGTGTGAGGTGAGTGGGGCTGAGAGACTTCAAAGAAGTGTGACTAGCCCAAGGTCACCCAGCAGCTGCATGTGGAGGAGCGGAGATGCGAACCCAGTTCACCAGATTACAAGTCTATCACTCTTAACCACTACACCACACTGGCATAGGTTTGTACTGTCGTTTTTTTAATATTGTGAGAAAAAGCACTCAGAACCATGAGTCCAAGAGTCATCAGATCTATATGCATAACCAGGCACCTTTAAGGGTGGAAATAACAGAACTGTGTTGCATTCTTCCTACTGCTTACATAGTTATTTGCTTTCAATATCCACTAGTAGCAATCGCTATTGGAGTATGTATCTCTGCTCTTCAGAGGGATTACGCTCCCTCTGAAGGAGAGGGAAATGTAGTAGTAGTAATAATAATAATAATAATAATAATAATAATAATAAAGCCTCACTTTTGAACAAAGTTAGACAATCCAGCAGCTGATAGCAAACCATTGCTTTCTTCCAACGTTTCTGCTTTTAGGGAAATCTAACAGAGTTCTAAAATTGTAACTGATGAGGGCCTCAATTTGCTTGTGGGCTTTGGAAGCTATTATCATATTAGGCTAAAAAAAACGACCTTGTATTTGTGATGCTACAGATTGTTTTAAAGAGTCTATTCTTGTTTTCCAGCTAGTTGGAAACTTAGGCTCAAGTGATCTGAATACATATGAACTGCTCATGAGTATAACAGGGGTGAAGGATCACACCTACCAGCCAGTCCCTCACTCACCAAGCTCCATGGTGGCCCCTCATTTGACATTTGTGCATCCCAACCAATCAGGGAGTCCTGGCCAATCAGGGCTTCTAACTGATTGGAGGAGTCCTAGGCACATATAGCTAGCTGCATTTGAATGGGCTATGGGTGGGCTGCTATTCACTGAGTATGTGAGAGGCTTAATCAGAACACCTTTAGAAATATAGCAAGAGACAAGCTATTTTGCAATCTTTTCCCGAAGCAGTTCTAAAATATGCCCATCCACTGACTGTAGGCGTTTCTATTTTGACAGGAGGCATTTAGAAGCAAAAAGAAGGTACGGGGTGTTGTGCGTGCGCTTGAGAATCCTTGAGGCTTTTTGGAATGCAGGCATGTGCAATCCACGAGAAGCAAAATGGAGCCATTAGTTTCCATTGTTACCAGAATTAAACATCACAGATGTTTCTTAAATGTTCTCAGATCGCTGCCATTGCTGCACAGCTATTCAGCTGTATCCTGTAGTTTTCCAGAGTGAAATCCCTCCTCTCCAAATGTTCTATTAAAATAACACATGAAAATAAATGAAACATATCATTACTTTTACAATGGACTAATTGTAGTCTTTCAAGCCAGAGACAGGGAGCTATTTAAATCATAGTTCTCTTTCAAATGTCAATGTAGGCTTTAAAGAGAGAAACAAAAATAAACCCCACCCCCTCTCTGTTGCCAGCTTCTTTCTGCAAAAAAAAAGAGAGAGAAAGAAGTACCTCTGTCTTTATCTCCCTATGTGTTCCCCTATAGGTGTCATTTAGGCTAACTATAACAGCTGCTAATAATGAACAGCTGAGTCGTGAATGGGGCAGGGAGTTTATTTCAAGAGTTGGGACCCAGCTGAGTTGCTCACATTCCTCACAGGCTGGGCATGCTGAGCCCAGCCCAAGGAAAGCATGACAAATAGCAAGACTCTCTGTATACTCTTCCCTTATAAAGTTGTAGTTACCCAAATCGGCATATATATGCGGGTGGCGCTGTGGTCTAAACCACTGAGCCTAGGGCTTGCCGATCAGAAGGTCGGCGGTTCGAATCCCCACGATGGGGTGAGCTCCCGTTGCTCGGTCCCAGCTCCTGCCAACCTAGCAGTTCGAAAGCATGTCAAAGTGCAAGTAGATAAATAGGTACCGCTCTGGCGGAAGGTAAATGACGTTTCCGTGCGCTGCTCTGGTTCGCCAGAAGCAGCTTAGTCATGCTGGCCACATGACCCGGAAGCTGTACGCCGGCTCCCTCAGCCAATAAAGCGAGATGAGCGCCGCAACCACAGAGTCGGTCACGACTGGACCTAATGGTCAGGGGTCCCTTTACCTTTTTATACTTAAGGAAGTGAATGGGGTCAGGGCAGCTGTAAGAAGACAGGCCATAAACAAATACAGTGGGGAAAGGCAACACATTTATTTTATGACTTACATAGACAGAAATAAAAGTAATCATTCCTTCCATTTGCATCTTTCAGTGGTGAGTACCAATCCTTATGTAGCCATAATGGCATCATGCATTCAGCTTGAGGAAACCCAAAGGTTTTCAAAGCTAAAAAAGAGAAAGAAAACTTTTTTTTTTGGGGGGGGGACCAAAATGGAAGAAGGGGCACATAGATAGAAAAGAGGAGATAAATAATGATCTCATTTTCTGGATAGGTCCTGGGTCACACTAAGAAGCTACGCAAATGTGCTGAGGAACAAAAGTGAAAACTGCCCATATGCCCAATGAAGAAATCCAAGAATTGAATGCAACTCGGATTAAATACCAGTGTATCCAACCCATTCACCTAACCCCCCCCAAACAGTTTTGAAACCACGTATTACCCAAACCACATCAATTTGAAATAACATTTTTAGAAAATTCCGGGTAGTGTGATGTTCTCTAAAATATCCAGTGTGATCCGTTTAGGGATGTGCAAAAACAAAACTTTTAAGAGCCTGCATGTTTACAAATGCTAATCCCATTTTCCCCCCCTCAGTGTTGGTTACTTCCATAGGCTTCTTGTCTTTTGATATTCACATGAAATGTCAGGTAGGTGATGAAGATAATACTCTATATTCTGGTGGCAAAATTAACCTCTGGGAGAAATGCTTTTTGTAAACCAAAGACATGCCCTACACGGAGGAAACAAACTTCACAAGGTCATCCCTTCAGGGCTTTGACAGCAATTATGTGCTAAAAAGTAAGGACCTACAAATCCCAGCATGTTGTTTGTAGAAATCTTTTAGCACATTCCTCGTTTACCTCCTATGAATCAATGCTAATCCCTTGACTTTTGCTGAGTTTGTGGAACCTGGTGCCTGCAAGCCTTTACCGTCATTGGGTAACTTATATCAACTATTTGACCTAAAATGAATTATTATTTCTTTAGTCCCATTTTTTCCCTGTACTTCTCTGTGAGCTATGACTGACTCTTCCATGCTATGCTCATTACTTGAGCCGTACTACAGAATCTGCCCTGTTCCAGGACCCCAGCACAATTTAATGCATATGGTAATTTTCTGAACAAAATTTCAGAATATGCCTTCATTTTTAGCAATCTGTCCCCTGGAAGCAACAAATGTCTTCCTTTTGTTTTCCGTAAATGGTCTCAGAACCTTTCAAACAAAATTCCCTTTGTAAACACAAAAGAAAGCCCTTGTTAGGCAATAATTATGTGAAGAGGGCAAGCAGGATTGAAATCAACAGGCCCTACCCTGACAAAGCAAGGGTGCGTTGTTAATGCAAAGAAAGATTATGGAATAATGTAGGATGAGTTGGTTGCTGTTGCAAATGGTGTTAGCAGAAAAGGAATGCGATTCAACGGAACAAGTGCAATATTATGCTTCTGAGATTACAAATGATGGGGTAAAGGGAATGTAACAGTACCATGGTGAGTGAAGAGACCATCATTATAGAAGGGATAAATTGCATTGTTGTCATCCATTAAGGTGGCTGACTGTATTTAGAGATTCCAGGCCTTTATACTAAACACCTCTGACTCTTGTTTACAGCATTTGAATTACTGGGTTTGGGTTGGGCTGGGCTTGGAAGCATGAAATGACTGG
>JAWWNH010000345.1:0-33154 GCA_034641385.1 Darevskia mixta | reverse complement strand
TGGGGCTGGGAGCATTTGGGGCATTCGCCGGGTGCCGTTTTATAACTCGTTTTTTAAATTTTAAATCCATCTTTCAATTATTATTAATGTAAATTAATTAATTTAATAAGAAATGTTTATAACAATATTGCACTTTTTAAAAAAAGGTATAGCACTACAACACCATACTGTGCAAATGCTATAATGCTAAGGGTTTTTCTGTCCCAGCTCCTGCCAACCTAGCAGTTTGAAAGCATACCAGCGCGAGTAGATAAATAGGTACCACTGTGGCGGGAAGGTAAACAGCATTTCCGTGCGCTCTGGCACTCGTCACGGTGTCCTGTTGCGCCAGAAGCGGTTTAGTCATGCCGGCCACATGATCTGGAAAGCTGTCTTTGGACAAACGCCAACTCCGTCGGCCTGAAAGTGGAGATGAGCGCCGCGACTGTTTCAACTGGCCTTAACCATCCAGGGGTCCGTTACCTTTTACCTTAAGGGCTTTTCTAGATGACCTGTTTAGTAAGCACCCTTTCTGATTTGTTTGCCCAGAGGTTACAGGATACTGTCACCATTAACCTACACTTTCCTGCACATTTCCCCAGTCACCTCTCTCACAAGTGATCCTGGCTTGAAGCTATCGAAGGGATTCTATGATTCCTATGGTTCCAGACCATAACAGGGTCAACTTTTTTACAGTGTGTTTGTCACCCATCAACGTGCCTCATTTTCTTCCAACAAGATTAACACAGCTTCCTATCCCCTGCCTTACAGATGGGGAGGAGGTAGAAGAGTAGCACTGAAAGGGAGGGAGGAGAAAGGAGATTAAAAGAGGACTAGCATGCTAGCTGGGACCCAGGTGGCGCTGTGGGTTAAACCACAGAGCCTAGGGCTTGCTGATCAGAAGGTCGGCGGTTCGAATCCCCACGACGGGGTGAGCTCCCGTTGCTCGGTCCCAGCTCCTGCCAACCTAGCAGTTCAAAAGCACGTCAAAGTGCAAGTAGATAAATAGGAACCGCTCTGGCGGGAAGGCAAACGGCGTTTCCGTGCACTGCTCTGGTTCGCCAGAAGCGGCTTTGTCATGCTGGTCACATGACCCGGAAGCTGTACGCCGGCTCTCGCCCAATAAAGCGAGATGAGCACCACAACCCCAGAGTCGGACACGACTGGACCTAATGGTCAGGGGTCCCTTTACCTTTAGCATGCTAGGCGGCCCAAGTACTGCTCTTGATTCAGGGATGATGAACTCCCTGTGTTTTTTGAAGAACGCCTTCTGTAGGGCAGGCAGAGATTTGGGGTGGTGAGGGTGGAGGAAATGAAAAAAAAATATTTGGGCTGCTATTGCCCCCTGCTGGCTCCATCCTTTCTGACACGGATCAAAGTGTTTCAGTTCTACGTTGCTGGAAGCATAGCAGCTTGGCAAACCCCTGACGTAACAGTCCCAGACCTGCCAAAAAAAAAATAAAAAATCCCTATGTTATCACCTGTTTCTAAACGTCAAAATGCTTGCTCCCGTTTTGAAACTCAACGAAGTTTCCTAATGGACAGTCGGGCAATTAGCAGATGCTTCTGCTCAGGATCAAGTCCCAAGTTGTGGGGCTTGCTCCCAGGTAAGTGAGTATAGGATGGCAGCCTCCATCGATATCAGCAATGGGGAAAGCTTTGCAGCCCGAGGGCCACATTCCATTCTGGACCACTTTCTGAGGGCCACGTGCCAGGGGCGAGTGGGAACAAAGGCAAAAGTGGGCAGAACAATGGATGTAATTGTTCCTTTGTACAGCAGGGTAGTTTTGGACACACACACACACACACACACACACACACATGCGCCACTACCCCATCCTTCATCCAGGCAAACAAGAGGCATGATCAGAATTCAAGGACACATTTCAGCCAGCTGAAAATATTCAAGGAGGGTGAAAAGCATCACCAGCGATGGCTGTGGCCTGGGGAGATTGTGTGTAGGCATGGGCTGAGGAATGTCCTGAGAGGTTGATGGTAGACACGCTCCACAGTCTTCTATCCTGCTATGATTTAGTAGGTTTGGCAGCTGGGTTAGCAGAATGGTGCTCCCGGGGGTCCTTCCATCTTCTCAGTGGCCAGGCAGTCTCCTGGGAAACAGTCAGAGGAGGGGCCAGGAGCTGTGAACCAGGAGCAATGGAGCCACCCCCTCGGCCCTCCTGGCTGCTGGCTAAGTGAGGACAAATCAGGAGACAGAGCCAAGAAGCAAACAGAAGCCAAAGAGGAAGTCAGAACTGAAGCACAAGAACGTAAGACTAGTCTTCTGGATCAGGCCAGTAGCCCATCTAGCACAGCATCCTGTTTTCACAGAGGCCAACCAGATACCTGTGGGAAACCCACAAGCAGCCATGTTCAGGGAAGTTTTTAATGGCTAACGTTTTCATATTTTGTTCGGAGCTGCCCAGAGTGGCTGGGGCAACCTAGTCCGATGGCTGAGTGCTCCAATGGGAGAACAGCCTCTACCAAAGGCGTCATGGACTTTGAAGAAGCACGAGTTCGGGATGAAAGGGAGAAATGAGCTAAGAGGAAGGCATGTTTGGCAAATCCCCACCGTGATCAACTCCCGCCTGGGAACATATGTCCCCGCTGTCGAAGGGCATGTGGAACCAGACTTGGTCTCAACCGTCTCTTACGAACACACCAAGTTCATTGAAGACAATTCTACTTGGTTACAAGTGATCACCAAAGAAGAAGATATAAATAATACAGTTGTTGCTGTTGTTCATAGAATCATAGAGTTGGAAGAGACCACAAGGGCCATCCAGTCCAACCCCCTGCCAAGCAGGAAACACCATCAAAGCATTCCTGACAGGTGGCTGTCAAGCCTCTGCTTAAAGACCTCCAAAGAAGGAGACTCCACCACTCTCCTTGGCAGCAAATTCCACTGTCGAACAGCTCTTACTGTCAGGAAGTTCTTCCTAATGTTTAGGTGGAATCTTCTTTCTTGTAGTTTGAATCCATTGCTCCGTGTCCTCTTCTCAGGAGCAGCAGAAAACAACCTTTCTCCCTCCTCTATATGACATCCTTTTATATATTTGAACATGGCTATCATATCACCCCTTAACCTTCTCTTCTCCAGGCTAAACATACCCAGCTCCCTAAGCCGTTCCTCATAAGGCATCGTTTCCAGGCCTTTGACCATTTTGGTTGCCCTCCTCTGGACACGTTCCAGCTTGTCAATATCCTTCTTGAACTGTGGTGCCCAGAACTGGACACAGTATTCCAGGTGAGGTCTGACCAGAGCGGAATACAGCGGTACTATTACTTCCCTTGATCTAGATGCTATACTCCTATTGATGCAGCCCAGAATTGCATTGGCTTTTTTAGCTGCTGCATCACACTGTTGACTCATGTCAAGTTTGTGGTCTACCAAGACTCCTAGATCCTTTTCACATGTACTGCTCTCAAGCCAGGTGTCACCCATCCTGTTGTTGTTATCATGATTATTAAGCAGATTCCCACTCTTCCTTTCTGCTTTTTCCAGTAACTAGCATTCAGGAGCATTACTGCCTCCATGGTCCATGCCTCCAGCGTCCGTAAACAGCTACCGGTAGTAGCCATCAATACGCTCCTCCACCAGGAATTTGTCACGACTGGTGTTTAGAGAGTCTCTTGTTTTCCTTGCCCACGGATTGCAGGAGCGTGCAATGCCACAGGCTGCCAGCAGGTGTCGCTCCTTGGCCAGAGTTGTTGGCAAGACCCGTGCCAGTGTCTGGCTCTTGGCAGAGTCCCCGTGTCACAAGTTAAGAGCTGGGCATTAGATCAATGACCTTGGCAGGGAGAGATGCGGATGGGAGATGGGGTTGGATTAGACAGAATTTGGCAAATTGCAGCCTGCTGGGCTCTGCCAAGCCTTGCTGGGCAATCAAGGTCCGTCTTCGGGTTCTCCTGTAAGACAGGCGAGTTTTTCACACCGACAATACAAAGCAGAACAGAATAAAGACCCCTTTCTACTCTCCTGCTCAAAATAGGAGCCCCATAAATTGTTTTCATGGTCAAATCAATAAATTCATCATGATGCTTTGGGGCACAAGGATTTAAAAATAATAATAATTCTGCGTCCATTTCCACATGAGTCTGACGGCGATTTACAAGCATACCATAAAAATAACTAAAAACCGTTTTTAAAGCTGTACCAAAACAACAACACTCAACTAAAGGTAAGTTTAAAAACAAGAGGCTCAGAGATCTTTTCATCCAGCTAGGGAAGCTTATTGGAACAAAAATGTCTTCCACTGTTTCCAGGAAGGGCAAATAGTGAGCACCTGTTGTATCTCAACGGGGATGCACAGAACATGTGCAGTCACACTCAAAGCCCTGCTCAGAGTTACTGTGGAGTGGGCTTCTGGTATTTTAGGGACTTCAAGGAGGAACTCTCCTCCAGAAGGCAATGACCTACTGGGTATATAAGGGATTAGGAGGGGGTCTCTCAATTAACATTTCTTTTGCACTAGAATACAAGAATACATACATACAGTAGTAATGTACGGAAGTGAGAGCTGGACCATAAAGAAGGCTGATCGCCAAAGAATTGATGCTATTGAATTATGGTGCTGGAGGAGACTCTTGAGAGTCCCATGGACTGCAAGAAGATCAAACCTATCCATCCTTAAAGAAATCAGCCCTGAATGCTCACTAGAAGGACAGATCCTGAAGTTGAGGCTCCAGTACTTTGGCCACCTCATGAGAAGAGAAGACTCCCTAGAAAAGACCCTGATGTTGGGAAAGATTGATAGCACAAGGAGAAGGGGACGGCAGAGGACGAGATGGTTGGACAGTGTTCTCGAAGCTACTAACATGAGTTTGGCCAAACTGCGAGAGGCAGTGAAGGATAGGCGTGCCTGGCGTGCTCTGGTCCATGGGGTCATGAAGAGTCGGACACGACTGAACGACTGAACAACAACAACATACATACATCTTTCTTTCTTTCTTTCTTTCTTTCTTTCTTTCTTTCTTTCTCTTTCTCTCTCTCTCTCTCTCTCTCTCTCTCTCTCTCTCACTCTCTCTCTCTCTCTCTCTCTCTCTCTCTCTCTCTCTCTCTCTCTCCCCCACCCACCCACCCACACCCACACCCACACCCACATAAGGCCTCCCAAGCCAACTTTCAGCCTCCGCACCTTTTGGGTCAGGGATCAAGTGCGGCTCGAAATGGCTTCAGAATAGGTAGCAGAATTTGGGCGTTGCCTGAATTCGTGCCACAAGATTTCTTCTCAGAGCATGGTTAGGCTTCTATGTATGATCTCTTCGTGTGGATGGACATTCTTGAGCCACTCCAGGCCAATTCATCCAGAAGAGAAAGATGCAATAATTGCGTGTGTGGGGCAGGATTGTTGTGAATACTCAATGGTAGAGATGGAAATAATTTTGGATTCTCGAGGGACATCTTCACATGTTCCACAAGGGACCGAAGAAGCTTGCAAACACTGCATATCCCCATGCCTTCCTCCAAGTGTCTCCCACCCTCGTCCCTTGTCTGCTGTAAGGAACAATACTTTAATGATGCCCCATGATAGATATGGGAAGGAGGACGGGTAAGTGGTAGATACAGTATTTGGGTTCAAGAAGCTCAGTGACTGTGGCCTTATTCAGCGCCTTGAAGCATCTAAAGATCTCTGGGTCCTTGGAGATTCCCAAGGTCTCTGGGTGCTGACTTAGCCACCGTATCTGGATTAATAGCTGTGGAAGACCAGGTTGCCATCTTGCATATGGCTAAACTTGCTAATGGAAGCCTAACCTGTGCCTCCTGCAGGGCTACCCTTGCTATGAAGCAATGGCTTTGGCCACCAGATTCCTAGAGAGAAAATAATTCAGTTGCCTTGTAGAAGTCACTGCCATGAGAATTCACAAAGGACAGGTCCACCTATGGTTATGAGCTGTGAGGGTTTACAGGGCCAGCCCTGTCATTAGGCATAGTGTGGTAGCTGCTTCAGGCAGCAGATCCTGGAGGGCAGGGAGTGGCAATGAAGCGCTGGAAGGCAGAGCTGGGCGTGCTATGAAGACTGCCATGTTGCAGCAGCCTTCTTTCTATACGTGCGTGTGCTTATGACATCCTGCCCTTTGCCTCAGGCAGCAAAAAACCATGGGTTCCCACCCACCCCACCTCTGCGTTTGCCCTTTGAAAACCACTCAGTAGGGGACAAACAGTGGGAGAAGACTGTTGGTTTCATACCCTGCATGTGAGCTTTCCACAGAAAAATCAACTGGCTGCTGATCTTGGCCTAGACTGAGATATTGCTGGACTCCAACTCCCACCAGTTGTAGCCCAACAATATCTAGAGGGCCACAAGTCATCCCTAGACTAGGGTGGAATCTACACACATATAAAAATGCCTTTTTAAAAAAACATTTTGGAAAATATATTGAATATGCCATAGCTCACCATCACCATCTAGTATCACATTTGTATAATGCACTTTACAACACACTTAAAACATTTTATTTGCAGCTGTATAGTTGGGTCCCAGGAGCAACAGTGCAGCCAAGAGCACTAGGTAATTTTAGAGTCAAAATCCAACAAAGTTATGGGGGAAAGCAACGGGACAGGAGAAAGTGTGGGTAGCTAAGCCTTCAGTCTACAGAAATAAAGTGATGTCTGCTTCTGCTGCCCTGATGCTGAGCACATTGGCTTGGGAATAAGCACCATTTTGTTGCAGGAAAGGATAATATATTTTCTTAAAGTGAAAATAACAAAACGAGCATCTGTAACTGTGTGTGCAACATGCCTTGCAAGCCGCCACCTGACCAGAGCATGTTTTTGGAAGTGAGGAGAAAGGCAGGAGGGGGATGCAGCAATGACCATCAGCCTCGGTGG
The DNA here is from genome assembly GCA_034641385.1 of Darevskia mixta. Lineage (NCBI taxonomy): Eukaryota > Metazoa > Chordata > Lepidosauria > Squamata > Lacertidae > Darevskia > Darevskia mixta. The sequence goes on along the minus strand of JAWWNH010000345.1, from coordinate 26,346 downwards.
GTCCTAACGCTGCCCCTGCTCTGCTGCCACCATCTGCCAATCTCTGGGTGGCCATTGGGACTTTGAGGTCCAGTCCTAGCTGCAGCGTTGGCTAGGGAGACCTTATATCTGCTTCGTATTCGTTGCCTGACAACCTTTCCTCCTTCTGTGTATCACGAAATAATAAGGCTATGTGAGTGCTATTTTTTTGATGCTAAGGACATCCTGGCTCCATTCCTTTGCTTAGATCAGATTAAATTCTCAGTTTCCAAAGGGCACTGGAAGAAGTTCTGGGCTGGAGCACACAGTAGAATCCAATACAAAACGAAATCAAATGTCAATCCGAAATCCCATGCAAATGACCATTAACCTTTGCACTCCCCGCTAAGTGACTCCAGAACAACTAGCACCCAATTCTCCCCTTTGAAAGGGAATGACAGCTCACTCCCAACCAGGTCATCTTACAAGTAAATCCTACTCAGTTCAGTGGGGTAACTGGGGTTATGATGACTGCAGCCTAAATCATTCCCCGCGAAGGATGTCATATTGGCTTAAAATGTGGCAGTGTGGCGAATAACAATGTTTGCGACGGATATAGGGCTGGCAAGCGAATTAGCAGGGCGAGGGATGCCCTCTACCAGCCTTTCGGAATAGTGCAGAATATATCCTTCCAGGCAGACTTGCAAGCTCCTGTTTTGTCCTTTCGTATTCAGATCAGAGGCAGCCCTTGCTGGAACTTCCCACAGGGGTGTCTGGTGCCCACAGAGGCTGGTAGGGCAGAAGGCAGGGAGCCCAAGAGCAGGTGGAGCCAGAGCCAATGGCACGCAGAACTAACCCATTCCAGTTCCCCACCCGCCACCCTCCTTCCCTGCCAAGTTCTGCAAGAGCCACGCTGAGATATAGGAAGAGGCCTGCTGTCATTGCTGCTCCCTGGTCTCTGTGTGTAAGTATGAAGGTGCAGGCAAATGGGAACTGGCTGAGGGCAGAGCGAAGCTGGTGGGGCAGTGCCCTGTTCGCCCACATGGACCACCACCCACTGACTTGCTACTTGCAAACAAAGACTAGTTCAAGCAGTTTCCGGCCGAGAGTAAGATCTGGGGGACGGGGCAGCGGCTGGAAGGCAAGACACTCCCGGTTCTCTCCTGCAACAGAAGCAAGGATGGGCGCATCTACTTTCTCGATCTGTTGCTAGGCTGCCACTGCTGGCACCTTGACTCTAGACTTTTGTCCAGTCCCGTATGGTTCTCGTTTTATAAATGCCACCCCCCCACTCTTCTTTTGCCTCCTTATAAGCACCTGGGGCGAGGATAGCATTTCTCCAGGATGGCGGAGGGGAGGTTTGACCAAGGTATAGTTGGGGTTTACTTGGAGCCAGGGTCTAGCCTCGGAACCACTTTCCGAATCTGGGGCTCCAACTCTGATTGCACAATATCTGCTTGCATTACATTGAGTTCCTTTGCTTTTATGGATGCTTTTTATACATCCCATCGCCACAAGCTGTTGTACACCCTCTGCCGCAGATTTGGCTCCCCGCCACAATGGTAGTTGCGAATCACGAAGAATCTCTTTTTCCTTTTTATAGTGACAGCTATAAAAATAGGCAAGCTTTCAAGTCACACTGGGCACAACTGAAAGGAGGCTCGTCCTTCAGATGTACAAAAAAAATGGAACTTGCACAAAACTGGAATGGGATTAGTGGTTAGGAAGAAGATAATACCTGGTTCATGGGTAGCCTGAGATTATTCAGAACCAGAGACTTCCAACTCCTTTGTTTGTGGCTTTTAGGATACAATCCTATCCACAGCTGCCTGGGAGTAAGTCCAATTGCACTCAGTGGGACTTCCTTCAGAGCATAGGATTGCACTGTTAACTACTAAACTGCACCAACGCTATGTAATGTGTTTAGTAGTGGTATGAAATAATAATAATAATAATAATAATAATAATAATAATTTTATTATTATTATTATTCCTGCCCCCCTGGTAAAAATACTGGTTTACTTTGCTGGACTGGTGTAAAAATTATAGAGATAATGTATATGAAGCACTCTGAGAACTGAAAAAAATATTATATAAATACTATTATCGAACTATCACTTCATGGCACCTTCCACTGAATGTGAAGGCAGCCACTGCCAAGTGGTGGGGTTTTTCTTTTAATGTTTGCCACCTGCAACTGGAAGGCTCTGGGCCAAACCCAGCCTACCAAGGGGAGCTGCTTCCCTTGATTCCCAGTCAGCAACTGAAAGGAGGAAGATGCATGAAGGAAATGATATTTGGGGGCGACAGAATGCGACAGCGTCAAACTTCAGAATACAGAGGCTGAAGCGCTGCCCCACCTCAAGATACGGCCAAAAATTTACTTCGTGCATGTGCACAAACACACACGTCTCCTCACAGACAATTGTCCCCAACAACGTAACAGCAGGGGCATACTTTGGTCTTTTGAATTTCAGCTGGGCCTTGTGCGAGCCCAGAATTTGCCTCCTCTCCTCTCTCTCTCTCTCTCTCTCTCTCTCTCTCTCTCTCTCTCTGTTATGCTCAATTTGCTACATCATAGTTGCAGAACACAGTGCCAAAGTTGTTGAGCATTTTTGGGGAAATCTTGGGTAAAAATACCCCCCCCCCCAAAAAAGAGGACAATGGAATAATTGTTGTTCCCGCCTCGCCTTCCAATCTGCAGGCTCTTTTTAGTGAATAGACATTAACGGCCCATTACCTTACCTGGGATGACAAGGGTTGCAGTCAAGAAATTGCAAGGGGACACATCCCTCAGAGACCCCTGTTCTCCCCAAGGATGTGGGGTTGAAGAGACAAAGAGAGTTTCCCTCATTTAGCCCTGGAGCTCCTGAAATTCGGCCACAACCTCAATGACAGTGGGCTTTGAGAGATCTAGTTGCTGGCCAGAGATATGGAAGGTGGCAATGTTTTGACAGTGTTGTCGCCTGGTTTAAAAATATTTTATACCAGAAATGTAAGGGCATCAGAAGAAACCCTGATTCAGTGATCTATGTGGATGTTATCCCTGCCCCAGCTTTCCCACACACAGAATTGGTGTTACAGGACTAAGTATGTGAGGGGAAAATATCATCTTTAGTAACGGATTAGCAGCCACCTAAACCCATGGATTGCTTTATTCATCTGCATATATAACCTCATGTGTAACACACAGTATTTATCACCAGGCAAATCTCTGGATTAGAGCCATCACTTTATAAATATACCAAAATCTCCCCTCCCCACAAAAAAACCTCACTGAAAATGTGAAATCCCTCTTTATTTCCAAAATAACATATTTTTCCTTTCCTTTTGTCTTCAAAAGAGCCCCGTTCTGGAGAATGTGAGATATCCCAAAATATTGTCAATGCATGTTTTTGAAGCAGATGTATAAATGGTACCATCTGACCTCTGATGTATAATTACTTAATGCCTTTTTTATTATTATAAGGATGGATGGACTTCATTGATACCATTACTACTTCAAAAAATTTTTTGGGGAGGACATCAAAAATACTGCCTTTTGATTGAAATGTTTGCGTTGCTTCAAACCTTCCAAAAAAGAAAGGTTTTTAAAAAAATTATTTTTGGAGTCACTGAAATGCTGCCAGCATTTTCCTCTGCATACCTCCACTGTTGGAAATGAGTCAGCTGCCCACAAGAAAGTACGGTATGTCTTTTCCAACATCTTACCCTCTGGAACTCTCTGCCAGGGGAACCTCATCATGCAAGTTTACTGTTAAATTTAGAAAATTGCCTAGGGTCATTTTATTTATTGTTTTATAGTTTTCCTTCACTGGGCTGGCTTAACTGTGATTTTAAAGGATATCTCTCTCCCTCTCTCTCTTATTAAAGTCTCTTTGAGATTCTTATCTTAAGAGCTAAATGGCGGTGCATAAAAATTTAAATAAAATATCCTTTCTCTTTGGAAATGGCACAGCTAATTGGCATTCTTTTCACCCAAAAGCTACACTGGAAACACAAACAGCAATTTTCGAAGCTGAGCTCTCCCTCTTCTTCTCATCTTAAAGCCTTGTTGCAGGGCAATTGGTCATTGGAAATGTCCAGCCAATTTCAAAACACACACACACACACACACACAGAGAGAGAGAGAGAGAGAGAGAGAGAGAGAGAGAGAGAATGTCATTATTTAATGGGCCCTCGCTGTCAATATGTGCAAAAAAGGGAGGTTTTTTTAAAATAAATAAATAAATAAGAAATCTTGTTTTTTTTAAAAAAATGATGTCAGGACTGCCTGATTTTTCTGAGTGTTCTCGTAAACATTTTGGAACCTTAAAAAAACGGGTCTTGAAGGACTGCCTCAGACGAAACGCCGTAGCACTGAAACTGTCTGGCATGGCTGACTTGTGTGTTTTGCAGCTCCCTCCGCCGCCACCCCCCCCCCACCCTCCCAATTTCGCCCCTGGTTGCTCGCAGCCGATCCTGGGCCCATCAGTGGCAGACAGGACCTGGGACGTGAGCCAAGGGAAAGACCTGGCACGTGTCGTGGGCACGGGGCAAACGTCGCCAGGCCTGCCGCCTCCTTGCAGGAGCGACCTGCTTTGCCACCCCATATGCCAAGTCCCCTGTGCCACTGCCAGACAAGTTTGAACGGCGGCCAAGAACCCAAGATGGAGTCAGCTGCGGCTCTGACCTCTTCCCTTCACCCTGCACAATCAGCGCTCTCTTTCTCTCTCTCTCTTTTCAGCACAGCTCAAAGAAAGGGACCCACTGCAGACAGACAGAGAGAAAGAGAGAGATGCAAGAGGGAGGCCTGCAGCCCACAACAAAGCCTGATGTAGAGTTACAGTGCGGCAATAATGCCAAGATGCGCCAGCTCGTTTTTAGGGGTGGGTAAACTAGACCTTAAATGCCGATGAAGGTGCTCACTTTAAAAAGGGGGGGACAGGGGGGACAGCCAGAACCAGAGAAATGGCAAGGGGGGGGGCTTAACCCTCTCCCCACCTGCTCTTTCTGGCTGTGTACACACCGAAAATTTAAAGCACATGGCTTCCCCTCATCAACACAAAAAAATGGAAAAGAGGCCTGAGAACTGTTGTTTACCCTTCACAGGGCGACAGCTCCCAGCAATCTTAGCAAACTGCAGTTCCCAGAATTCTTGGGGGGTGGGGATGGTTCCCATGCCACCCTCTCTAATTAATTGGTTAATTGGTTCAGGGCAGGAGATGTTGTAAGCCAGGATTCCTGCTTGCTGGAAGATATGGTGGGATCAAACGTAGAGGGTTCTGGAGCACCTGATTTGCTGCATTGCAGGGGGTTGGACTAGATGACCCTCGGGTTCCCTTCCGACTCTACAATTCTACGATTTAGGCCTAAAACTGACGGAGGTGTGAGGCAGATTGCAGTGAAAAGAGTTGTGTGTGTGTGTGTAAGGAAGAGATGAGGGCACCAAGCATTTACTATGTAAAAACAGATCACACACACCCCATTTGAATGCTGGAAACATGTACAGATGCTAACTATGTCTTTCCAATTGTTTGCCTGTTCTGTGACCCTTGGAGGCTCACCAAAATCAGAGCTCAAACAGCCCTTGGAAGCTATTCGACTTGGCTTTTGGTGGCAGGGCCCAAGTTGGCACACAGCAGGGCAGGGTTATTCAAATGTCCAGCCCATAGTTCCTTCACAATCCAAGAAAAATGGCTCTGTGCGGGCTGCAAACTAGTTGTCTACATTGTTCCCTTAGGGGTCAAATGTGCATTTGAACGCCATGAATATATAAACCCCTAAGGGAGGATGAGCAATGGAATAGCTCCTAGTCACGATGACCAGCCTACGCCATCAAATCACTGTCTGCATCATGCAAATCAGTTGGAGAAAACAAGGTAGACAGTGGAATAGAAGGTGTGTGTGTTGTTGGCGTAACAAAATGGCATGCAGTTATTTTTCTAGCCACTTCCCTTTGGCTCCGTTGCTAATACTCTCAGACCCGTATTAACAACAACAACCCTAACTATATAAATAGCCATAAGGACTAGAGACTTGTTTTCTATTTGAAAAGGAAAACCAAGGTTTTTTTCCAGAAATCCAGCTCTATATCAGACATCAAATTCCACGTGGGATCCTGCACTCATGGAATTACAGAAGAGGAACAGATCTGGCACAGGAATGGTGGTTCCCCCCCCCCTTTTTTTCTTTTTTTAACCAACATAAAAACCCCAAACAAATCAGTTTCCTCTTTGCTTTCTCTGCACTGTAACTCGACGTTTGGGTTGACTGGTCCCAGAGGGTCTCTTCTGGCTTCAGTTCCGATGCATCTAAATGTGGGAATTGGGGACACGGGAAGGAAAAGCTTCTGCCTTTGCCAAGGGGGATGGATTAAATGGCACCCCAGTGGGCTTTTACCCCATCTGCCGATTTCACAAATCCCTCAACAGCATTGCATGTAAAGCGAATACGTGTGTGTGTGTGTGTTGGGAGGGAGAGAAATCACTTTTTAAAAAAGGCTCCAAAAGCAGACAGAAAAATCTCTATCGCTGCCAAATCTACCAGCTTGAGAGTTTGACAACCGCCTCATTTTAAGGCTGACTTACCTCCCTACCGCTCTGGAATCTGTCTGAGAAGTTCCAGATTTGTGAGGGGTGTATGTGTATCTGGTCAGTCTCCTCCAGGGTGCCACCAAAGCATTGATCTCTTCCCTTAAGTTGCCTAAACAAGGTTAATGCCAGTTAAGGTGAGCTCGCCTCTTTAAAAGATTTAGTAGTACAAAGCAAAGCACCTGGGGAAACCCCCTCCGAAGGCCAGTGGAAAAGAGACACAAGGGACAATCACAATGGTCAAGAGCTGTAGAAGACAACGTGCTGCCCTCTGTATGTCACTGGACTACAACAAGATCATTACTGTTGATCGCATCTGAAGGGGCTGATGGGACTTGGAGTCTGCATATCTCGAGGGTGTCATGCTGGCTGCCCTGACCAGGAGCTTAGATAAAGAGGTTCCCTATAAGGAAATGCTGAAGTCAAGTATCCAGGTTTTTTTGGTTTGCAGGAGGGAGATGACACTGCATTCCTAACTCCACACCTGGCAGTAAGCCCCTCTGAATTCCAAGTAGACATGGCTAGGATTGTGCTGTAGGCTACCCAGACCCTCCAAGTGTCCCTATTTTCCAGGGACAGTCCTGGATTTACAAAAGCCATCCCGGTTTCTGATTTGATCTCTGAATGCCTCGCTTTTCCTTAGGATGTCCCTATTTTCATCAGGGAAATGTTGGAGAGTATGGAGTTATGCAAACCCCAAGCCAAGGAGATAAGTAACTATACAACCTTTAAGCACTGGGTATAAACAACAACAACAACAATAACAATAACAACAACTACTACTTCTCAATATCCTTATGGAAAGGTCAGTAGGAATACATGTGCCACCAGTAGTATTTTTTCCCTGGGGAATGGTGTAAATGGTTCCCCCTTTTATCCTCACAACAGCCCTGTGAGGTAGGTTTCCCATGCAGAAGGTCCCAGGTTCCGTCGCCAACATCTTCAGGTAGGGAAAGACCCCAGTCTCTAACCCTGGAGAGCTACTGCCAATTTGTGTAGACAATGCTCAGCTAGATGGACCAATGATCTGGCTCGATATAAGGCAGCTTCCTAGGTAAGGTAAAGGACCCCTGGATGGTTAAGTCCAGTCAAAGGCGACTAAGGGGTTGCAGCGCTCATCTCGCTTTCAGGCCGAGGGAGCTGGCGTTTGTCCACAGACAGATTTCCGGGTCATGTGGCCAGCATGACTAAACCGCTTCTGGTGCAACGGGACACCGTGACGGAAACCAGAGCACACAGAAACGCCGTTTACCATCCCGCTGCAGCAGTACCTATTTATCTACTTGCACTGGTGTGCTTTCGAACTGCTAGGTTGGCAGAAGCTTCCTATGTACAGGTAGGCAAACTGGGAGAAAAGGAGAGGGGCTGATTTTCTCTTGCAATATGCGGCTGCAAAAGAGTGTTGAGTGTCTTCTCAGGCAGGCTCTAAGTCTAGTCTCTGATGCCTCCTGCTTGGGATGAGAAGTATAACCAAGCACCGGATGTTTTAACGGTGCCAGCAACCCTGTTCCTCTGGGATATAAGGACAGTCCAGTCAATTATAGAAAAATACATTGCCACCACCAATGAAATAAAAATAACTGAACAGCCGGTGTTTTAAAATATCGCCTTCTCAAACCGGCCCGCGGATGGTCTGGGAATAAGTGTGTTTTTACATGAGTAGAATGTGTCCTTTTATTTAAAATGCATCTCTGGGTTATTTGTGGGGCATAGGAATTCGTTCATCTCCCCCCCCCCAAAAAAAATATAGCCCGACCCCCCACAAGTTCTGAGGGACAGTAGACCGGCCCCCTGCTGGAAAAGTTTACTGACCCCTGGGTATTGCAGTCCAGAGCTGTTTAAGGCTTTATTGGTCAAAACCAGCACTTTGAATTGGGCCCGGAAATTAATTGACAGCCAGTTTAGTCAGGCCAGGATTGGTGCAATATTGGTGAGAAACCTGGCCACCGAATTCTGCACCAGCTGAAGCTTCCGAACCGTCTTCAGAGGCAACCCTACATATAACACATTAACCCATTCTTTGTTGCTCCTGTACAGTGTTTTGTTTTTTTTAAGGGGGTGGGCGGTACTTGCCATGATGATGTTACAGTAAGTGTCACACTTTAAACCTTTGAGGAAAAATAGGTGCGTACCTTGGAGTACCTCTAGAAATAAGCACTGCCCCAGGTAGCAAACTCTATGCTCTCTAGATGTTGCTGGACTACAATTTATTTAATTTAGCAAAAGGTATATATGAATGCAATAAAACCTTGAAGCGGTTTACAAAAGCAACCAAACATTAAAATCATCAATAAGAGACAGTTAAAACCAGGTCTTAAAAAAAACAAAACCCAAACATTCAACAGTTAATTAAAATCAACAGCAAGCAAAAACAGATTAAAGCATAGGCTTGCCTAAACAAAAACGTTTTTAGTCGAGGCCAAAGAAAGTACAGCGAAGACGGTTGCTTGATGTCAATAAGCAGGGAGTTCCGAAGTGTAGGCGCTGCCACACTGAACATTCAATTTCTTACAAGTGCAGAATGAGTATTATGTGGGTACCTGCAACCGTGCCAGTTCCGCAGATCAAAGTGGGCATATAGCGACAGTCTGGAAGCGCGCTGAATAATGCCAAGGTTGCAAGTTCGATCCCCGTATGGGACAGCTGCAGATTCCGGCATTGCCGGGGGTTGGACTAGATGATCCTCAGGGTGCCTTCCAACTTTACAATTCGATGATACAGTGATGGGTGATTCGATGAAAGGTAGCAAGGCCAGCAGTGAAGCTTTCCTGGTTCTGCGGAAGGTTGGACATGGGCTTCCCACCTACCGAACCAAGGACTCTCCTGCCTTCCCCCCCGCCCCCCCATGCCAGCTAATAAAGATGTGAGAAGCAAGGTGGAAGTTAATGATGATTCATGCCCAGATTGCCTACACAGAGCAGAGTCACCACAGTACAGACCTGCTGTCTGTGGTCCGCTCTCCCGGTGGGCTGGGGCTTGCGGAAAGGAGCCAGGGCAGGCCCCCCTCCACCGCCTGCCCTGCATCCTTCTCCTCCCATAGTCCCAACCTGATGCTTGACTTACAATCACCAACCAGTTTGCAGCCTCCAGTCCCCGAAGAAAGACTAAAGTTAAAACATCTGTTAATTTATAAACCAATTTAACCATGACTGGTTAATAAATAGCGAACAGCTGCCAATTCCACTACCCCTTAGCTCAGAAGAAGGGCACTCTGGGAGCCAGGATGGGAACAGATTAATTGAGCTGCCTTTTTAAAAACTCGGCTCCTTTCTTGGGCACACATGTGGCGTTTTGCTCACTCCCCGCTTCCCCTGTCTCTAGCCATGGTTGCGGAACTTCCTCTCTCCCAGAATCGAATCACCTTCTTTCAAAAAAAAAAATAAAAAAAAATCGAGGGTCTGTCGGACAGGTGGGCTGGGATGCAAGCAGCAGACAGTGGCTGGCACCTCTTGCTTTTAAAAAATTGGTTTAATCTGTCCACAAATGCCACAGACGTGCTGCTTTATTTCTGAAATAAGAAGAGATTCAGAAGGGACAGGACTCTAAACTGTCCCAGAGAGATGCCCTCTCTGCTCCAAGCCCCTTCTCCCCATCCAGCTCCATTTGAGCAAGCGGCTTCTCTGCTGTTCCTTACTAGTAAAGGAAAGACGCACCTCACATGCTCAGATGCACTCTTTTTATTATTTTGTCAGATACCACATTAGGACTGAGAAGTGGTAATTGAACCATGTTTGAGGAGAGCTGCCAATGAGCTGCTTCACATGTACAGTGGTACATCGGGTTACAGACGCTTCAGGTTACAGACTCTGCTAACCCAGAAATAGTACCTCGGGTTAAGAACTTTGCTTCAGGATGAGAACAGAACTTGCGCGGCGGCAACAGGAGGCCCCATGAGCTAAAGTGGTACCTCAGGTTAAGAACAGCTTCAGGTTAAGAACAGACCTCCAGAATGAATTAAGTTCTTAACGCAAGGTACCACTGTAATGTGATATCTCAGGCGTCTACACGCACCTCTCTGGGATGGAGGGGACTGGAAATGTTTGGTGCCATTTTCAACAGACTTCGGTTTGTGGTTTGTTTTAACTATGGTTTAATCCAGCTGGTTTGGATAAACCATAGCTGGCACTGACTGCAGTTCCCCTTTAGGATGCAGTAACAAACTGAGGTTCTCAGCTCTCAGAATAAGTCCTGGGGAACAAGTACCCAGTGCTGATAACAGAAAGTGCCTGAATTCTCAGTGTGAGATTGTTAATTCATGTTTAGAGTGATTTCCTGTGTCAGAGAGAGTCGCTAGGAGAGAAGATTGGCAGTTAGGGGTACATCCCTGATCATGTTCAGTGTGCCTTTTCTCTTTAAAAGGGGGGGACACTCTGCACATGCTCAGGTGTGCTTTACCATTACCAGGTTCCTACTCCTACAAATAGACTGTCCACAGAGACATCCCACTTCATAGGAATGCCATTACTCCGTTAAAAAAAATTGAATCAGATCCATTAAATTATGATAATTCGGGGAGCCAGCCAACCTTTCAGGCCAGTGGGCACATTTGTGATTTTGAGAAAGTGCTGAGGGCACCAGTCACAAAATTGCTACCATGGCAGAACAAAATGGCTGCCACATCTAAAAGAACCGAAAAAGAGGACCACGAAATGGCGAGGGCATGCTTCCTACGTCCCACCAAAGGGGAAAAAAGGCATGTATATCAGCCACTGCCATGCTCACTCACAGAGAAAAGCTTTTTCTCCTGTGTAGAGCAGATGGGTGGGTGTCTGATCCGGGCATCCTTTGAAATATGGGCATGTTTAAGGAAGCATGTTCAATGTAGGAGAGACAGAGCCAGTGCAAACAGGAACTGAGCAGGAATGACTAAACCATCTCTGTGCAGTGTGGATTTTTGAGGGGATTGGTATTTACTGAGACATTTGTGAGGACCAAAGAATGTACCGGTAGGCACAATGGCAAGCTGTGACCTGACACATGCCAATATATTTATTTATTTAAAGTTTTTTGTTTGTTTGTTGTTTACCTCACTTTTCAAGTTTCCAAAAGTTTGAAGATTTAGGACTCAGCTATACAGCTGCAAATAAAACGTTTTAAGTGTGTTTTAAGTGCAATATACAATATGACACTAGATGGCGATGGTGAGCCTTATGGAAAATTCAATGTATTTTTTTAAAAAATGCTTTTTTTAAAAAAAGCATTTTTAGAACGTTTTTTTAATATGTGTGTAGATTCCACCCAAGTATAACATAGTCCTTCCCTCCAGGTTTACAGTCTAAAACACATGACAACAAAGGCAAATCTATTGGAAGGCAGGAGGAACAAAGGCACGTGACTTCTTCGTTCCAAAGTTCTTATTGTTGGGTGGTTTTAGATGAGTAGGAGAGGATATTTTATTTACTTGTTATCTTTCCTCTTCTTACTTGTGTAAGAATGAAAATACAGTCGTACCTTGGAAGTCCAACGGAATCCATTCCGGAAGTCCATTCGACTTCCAAAATGTTTGGAAACCAAAGTGCAGCTTCTGATTGGCTGCAGGAAGCTCCTGCAGCCAATCAGAAGCCGCGGAAGCCTCGTCGGACATTCGGCTTCCAAAAATAGTTCGCAAACTGAAACAGTCACTTCTGGGTTTGCGGCATTCGGGAGCCAAAACGTTCAAGAAATAAGCTGTTCGAAAACCAAGATACGACTGTACCTATTTCAGTAGAGGTTTTTTTTAAGCACCATCTGTGTGCAGCTTATTTCTATAAGTTTTCAGAGGCAAGCCTAGAACAATTGTATAACCTAGAACAATTATGATATCCAAGGATGCTTAGGCAGACTTGGATCGCTTTTCTCCTATGTTTCCCTTTCATCAAAGAAATAACTCTCAGACTGTTTAAGTAAAGAAGAATATACCAGGTTTATTCACAGAGAAGGACTTGCCAGGATTCAGACCGATAACAGTGATGAAAATCAGGCAGGCAATGATCCTTAAAAGTTACAAAAGTCCATTGTCCAGCTCAAAATGATGTGTGCTTCCTTGAAGAGAACTCACAGACAACTTTCCCCCCATCGTAGGTAAGAAGAACGCCTTTTGGTTCCGCGCTCTGGCTTGAGCCAGCTGACTCACGACAGAGCGCCGGGACATTCTAGGATCCAATCAGAAGCCAGGGTGGCTTCTTCTAATTCCTGCATATCCCACTCAAATCGGGACAGTTGAGAGGTAAGATGTGGGTGTCAGCCCAAGTCAAGGACCAATATGCTAGAGGAGGAGTAGACAATGTGGACTAGACCTCTCTGACCATCAGCCATGCTGGCTGGGGCTGATGGGAGTTGGAGTCCCCATCTGGAGGGTGCCAGGTTGGTTGTCCCTGTCCTAGGGGACACCTTGATGCTCTGACTATATGCATCAGGGTAAAAACTCAAATTTGGAAATTAACAATGGCCACCTGGAGGTTTGCCTCCAGCTACGTTTGCATTAACCTGGTCTCTCCTGTGCTTCCCTCCTCCCCCTCCCCTCCATCAATAATGCACAGCTTTGTGTTTATTGCTACTTAATTAATCCACACTTAGGACAATGAAAAGCCTGCAGAATTCCCCAAAGTGGGATGGAAACAAGGGGAGATATATGCCGCCGCCGCCGCCACTTCAGACCAGGGAGAGCTGATAGGTCTATCTTACTTGTAGGTACCCAGCAGTGAGACACCTGACTCCTCCTTGTGGAGCGGATGGACTGTCACAAGCTTCACTGCAGCCAGGGCTAAAAATCAGTTGTAGAAATAAATGCAAAATCTGAGCAGGATCAGTACAAGATGCAGAGCCACACATCAAGCACTTGATGCACCTTTAAAGCACATGGCTCTGGGAATTGTAGCTTTGTGGGGGTGAAACTACAGTTCCCAGGATTCTTTGAGGGAAGTCATGCACTTTAAATGTGCGTTGAGTGTGCTTTTAACTCACTCTACGCGGGGCTGCCCTTAAAGCTGACCCAGAAACTCCAGCGGGTGCAGAATGCCGCGGCGAGGCTCCTTATGGGGTCCTTGCCGTGGGACCACATTCATCCAGTGCTCTTCCAGCTGCACTGGCTCCCGGTGGAGTACAGGATCAGGTTTAAGGTGCTGGTTTTGACCTTTAAAGCCCTATGCGGCCTAGGACCCTCGTACCTAAGGGACCGCCTCTCCTGGTATGCCCCGAGCCATAAGGATGCTAGGCTGGCCGCAACTAGGGCCAGGGCTTTCTCAGTACTGGCCCCGACTTGGTGGAACGGTCTGTCAGAAGAGACTAGGGCCCTGCGGGATTTGGCATCTTTCCGCAGGGCCTGCAAGACAGAGCTGTTCCGCCTGGCCTTTGGGTTGGTTTTAGTTTAACCCTTATGTTTCATTCCTTTATGGTTTGATTGGTGGGCTGCTTAAAAATGAGGCTGCATTTTAAACTTTAAATCGTATTTTAACTTGAATTTTAATTGATTGTTTTGTATGTTTTGTTGTGATTTTATGGGTGTTAGCCGCTCTGAGCCCGGTCTTGGCTGGGAAGGGTGGGGTATAAATAAAAAATTATTATTATTCTTATTATTATTTTAAATGTGTAGGGTAGATCTGCCCTAAAACACAAGAGTCGAGACTGTTGGCTAAACTCGGGATGGGTGTATTTTTGGTGCCACGATCTCCCATGCGTGGGCCAGCTGACTGCAAGAGCGCAGCACGTCTTTCAGTGCCGTGCTGTTGCGGGAGCTCTTACGAGAGCACAGCACCAAAACAGGACATTCTGGGATCCAATCAGAAGCAGGGGTGGCTTCTGTAATTCCAGGGTGTCCCAGGGAAATCAGGGCAGTTGTGGATGGGGGGGGGCGTATTCCATTGTGGCTAGTAGTCACAGATTATCAGGGACTGGACTGAGGAATGGTGGCGACCACCAGCTCCCCTCCTCCTGCACTTCCCAGAGAAGAGGGAGACAGTACAGATTTAGAAGAGTGGTTTGCAGAAGGTCACAGTTCAGAAGCTGCAGAGGGGAGAAGCTGAGAAATATTGGGAGAGGAACAGGAGGAAGAAGAAGCACCACCACCAGGGGAGAGACAGCTGACAGACTCAGTGTCTTTGAAAAGCATGCCAGACCCCCTCCCTCTCCCAGGTCCCAGCGAGGATTGAAAGTAGGAGAACAGAAAGCACAGAGGCAGAAAGCACAGATCAGAAGGGATGACATAGAATAGGAGAGACGGGGTGGGGGTGGGACTTTACTTGGAGCAACGCCATTACTGGAATGTAGAGGCACATTTCAATGCCTCTTCTTGGCTGCCCATCGTGGGAGGGATCTGATTCCCTGATGCCTGACACAGACAGTCTTACTCTCTATTTGCAAAAAAGCAAAGGATCCAAACCCCTCTCACACCTCACCTTTTCAGAGCAAACACACCCTGCCAGGAATGTGCAGAGTGGCTTCTATGACTCAGGTAGCAGGAAGAAAACTGAGGGATAACCAAGAAGTGAGCACAGATGATGGAAGCAGTTCAGGGGAGCCCATGGAACCTGAAGTGCTGATGCCACAGTGTCTCAGGAATGGCAGAGATCTGAACATCTGGAGAGTCTCTCTAGTCAAGGTGTCCAGTTTTACAGGAGCACTGCACCAGAGCACCAAATCCATGAAGGACTGATACGAAACCTCGTCCTCTGCTGACTGACTTCAGAGTCCAGCAACCCCGAGGACATTTGTATTTGGCATATTTGAAGGGAAGAGACCTTATCAATGGCTTCTAGCTCTTAACAGGGACACAGAACCTGATTCGGACGCAGACTTGAGTTCCAAACAGTGAGAACAATCAGCAAAGGAGGCTGCTGTCTTCGTGAGCCGCTAGTGAGGTTTTGTAGCAGGGATGAGGAACCTGTGACCCTCCTGATATTGTTGGACCCCGACTAGAATCAGTTCCTTCTAAAATTATAGAAGCACCTGGGTGACTACTGAAAACTTACCTTTTAAAGGAGAGTCTGAGGCAGCCATTTTATTGTGTATACTGGATTTGTGTAATCTGATATTATACATTCTGCCTTCTGGTACCTTTATAGCAGTCCTCTTCAGAAACATTTGCTGTGAAGGATTTTAAAAAATTGATGTTTTAATATATTGATTTTTATTAGGTTTTTTTTTTAACCCAACAAATTTACTTCACATATAATATATCATTCACTTACATTTTTACTTTTGACTTCCCACCCCTACCACACTCATGTTTTTTATTCTTATCCTTAACTGTTACATTGTTATTAAACCCCCTAACTGCATCTTATCATCGTTTCCCCCCCGCCACTCGTATCTCAAATCCTGCACACGATTTCATATCACTAAAATATTTGACAGAATGTCCAAAAAAAGGTCTCCAATTTTCCATAAACAATTCATCATTTTGATCTCTTAGTTTTACAGTCAGCATTTTATAAGCCATTGGCTGGGGCTGATTTCCAACAATATCTGGAAGACCACAGGGTCCCCATCGCTGCAAAGCTATAGCCACCCAACCGGCTGCTGTGAAGTCTGTGAGTCTCTTTTGCTGGGGATAGGTTAGGGTGCTGATTCTGCTGACACTTACGGAATGTTCCGGCACAGCCTGTTCAGGAAGCTTCCGCTAAGTGGCCAAGCACACATCATCTCCTAGCAGCCTTCCTCTGCATCTTGTGCTATTCAAAGCTATGTTTGTCTGAGGCTGTTCATTAGAAAAAGAAAGAAAAGGCTTGACCTTTGCATGAGCTTCTATCTGCTACAGTCCACACCATGAGATGCTGAAATATATAAGTACACAACAGCAAGAAGTATATAAAGGTCGGTTGTTTGGATTTTGAAAGAAAGCACCTCAGTGGAATCCTCATCCTAAAGTGAATGCATACCTTAATTTCTTCCATCAGGCTTTATAATGAGAAAGAAATCCATAGTCCCTGTTGAGACCTTTGTTCACCCAATTAAATGTCTATACGTTGCGTCATTGTAGCATGAGCAGGAATGGAGCAGCTGGGCTCCAGGGCTGGAGTGAGTGTGAGTGTGAGAGTGTGAGAGTGTGTGAGAGTGTGAGAGTGTGTGTGTGTGTGTGTGTGTGTGTGTGTGAGAGAGAGAGAGAGAGAGAGAGAGAGAGAGAGAGAGAGAGAGAGATGGGGGGCAGATGGGTCCCAAAAGAAGGCAAACCAACCCAGCAGGGGCATTGTCAGCCATATAAACATATACACTACAACTTCCGGACAACTTCTTTTTTGAGCATTCATTTTGAGTTGTTTGCAGTTCAAAGTTTATGGGGAGGTTAGACTGTGTTGGCTATTATACAGTTGTTGGGTACAATTGGATGCCATTTTGAATCCAGATGATGGAATGAAGCTTTCAAAACTGCACTAATTCTTATCACATTTTGTGTGATGGTTCCTGAGCTCAAGAAGCAGGTTTCCGTCTGTGTTTGGATACAATTGGACGCCATTTTGAATCAAGATGGCAGACCGCACCTTTCAAACTGCATCGATTTAACCACTAATGCCAAAACTAGTTCCTCAGAAGCACCGTGTATTTTATTTCTTTTATTTCATAAAATTTAGACAGCTTGATTGTAGGGGGGAAACTCAAAAAAAGATAAATCAGGAAAATCATCACTAAAAGATTTACAACCATAATTTAAAAACATATAGAAAATTAAACCCTAAATAGAAGAGACCAAAACTAAAACTCGTGCATACTTTCTAAACATCTGGGAAGCCTTGTCTAAACACAAATGTCTTCAGCAGGTGCTGAAAAGAATACCGTGAACCATAATGTATGAGGCTGCTAGTATGCTCTAAGAACTATACTTAGGTTATCATCAAGTTTTATCCTAAGATAGCAGTGAAGTTAGAATATGATGTCCAATGAAGCTGATTGCCAGTAGTTTCAGGACAAAGAAAAGACAGCACTTCATAAAATACCGGTACATGTCTGTAATGTTCCATCTTCCAGAACTGGTTGCCACATTTGTGGTGATGGCCTGTCGAGGTGTTAAGAGTGACATGCAGTCAGTACATCTGTCCCTAAATCAAGTCACCACTAGCTGTGATTCTTTATGGAATTATAGGGGGGTTGTTCCACTCCTGTATCTCTGTGAACTGAAGCAAGATGTGCGTGTAATGTTTATTTATGTCGCTTTTCCAAATGTTACTTAGATCACCTCACAATAACAGTAACAAAACATCAATATATAGGTACACACACACACACACAGAGCCAAAAATATATTCATGCATTTCAAATAGTACAGGGGTTCTCAGACTTTCTACTCCCAGGGCCCACTTGGGAGAGCTGAAAATTGTTGAGACGCACAAGCCACAAAATGGTGGCAGATGGAGTTGCAGTTTCACAAAACCAGCTAGCAGCTACTGACATCGCTTTCTATTGATAGCTACTCTCTCTTTGGAAAGGACTAAGTTCTTCACTACAACAATTTTATTGTGGCAAGGAGTTCCATCATCCAGCTTTCCTTGTGCTAAGGCCAAACGTTGGCTCTTGAGGTATTGTGAATCAACACCCCATTTTAGGCAGAAGTAGCTGATCCAGAGGCTTTTAAAAGAAGGGGCTTCTTATTTTATATTTCCCCTTCCCCCTCGACATGCCTCTGAAAGTATTTTTACTCATCTCCTATAATTTCTTCTTCTCTTCTTCTTCCACATTTATCTTGTACCTCATTTTCCCTTCCCCAACTGCCGGTACCTTTCAACCATTCTCCCTGCACCTTTCACATTCACTTTTTCCTCCTTCCCTCTCTTATCCCTTCCTTTTCTATTCCCAGTTTATTAGTATTTTTAAAATATAAACTCTATCTTTTAAACATTTCCTTCGGCACCTCCTTGAGTTCTTTTCCCCATGGAGACATCTCTTTCCTCCCCAAAATCCATCTGTCTCCTGGCCTCCTTTAGGCCTCCTCCACATTGCCTCTTGTCTAGGCATTGGTCGGAAAGGTTTTTCATTTGCCCGGCTGCTTTCCCTGGGAAAACCAACGGCTTGCAGCTGAATTGGAACAAACATCAATCTGCAGAAAACCTGATTGATGTTTGTTACTATTCAGTGGTAAACATCAGGTTTTCTGGGCAGGGGCGTAGGATGTGGGGGCGGGGGGGCGGATCGCCCCAGGTTCCATCATGGAGGGGGGTGACAAATTATCAAGTAACAATTACTGCCCTACTAGGGTGGTTCATAAAAAAACTTTTTCTTTTTTGAAAATGCCTGCTCCAAAGGTCTTATCTTACTACACTAGGGATTATACAGCTATATATGAAATTTCATGCATATCAGTTAATATCTTGACCCTCCTCCACAAAAATAGCTGTTTACTTGGCCGTTTTCCTATGTCGTGAAGGCTGAAATTTCAATTCCGTGGAGCACTTCCAGTTCCCAACCCTAACCCTGCGGAAAGCCATCTCATTAGACTTTAATTTGATTTTGACCTGTTTTTAGGAGGTAATTTAATTATTGTTTGATTTTATATCAATGTTATGTATCTGATGTTAGCCGCCCTGAGCCCAACTTCGGCCGGGGAGGGCGGGATATAAATAAAAGTTTATTTTTACTTATTATTATTCCTTTGTAAGAAAATATGAAATAACGTAAAACCATTTTTGCAGGCAAAAAAAAAAAAAAAAAAAAATCAATGTGGGGGGTGTGACAAGAAATTTTCTGCACCGGGTATCACCTGACCTTCCTACACCTCTGGTCGTATCGGCTGTGAGGCTGAAGTCCAACAGCATCTGGAGGGAGCTATGTTGTTGGCTATCCCTGGTCTCAGATGGTTTCTGCAACGGGAGGTGCAGTGGCCCATTGTAATGCTAAGAGCGTCCCTTGGGGTGGCATGGGGGGCAGGAGTCACTTCTAATTTGGATGGCTTTAAAAACGAAGAACGCTTCCCAGAGAACCAGTCACTGTATGGCTAGTAGCTGCCATAGCTGAGTAGAACTTCAGCCTCATTCAAAGATGGAAGGTGGACTTTTCATGCGATCTAGGAGTGGTAGAGAGACTGCATTTCTTTTCTTTGGGTTTAAAATCTTTCCCAGCTCCTTCTTCCTTACCGATAGTTACAGCCCTACGGTTTGTCTCGCGGTCCATCTGTTTTCTGCGAACCTTTCAATGGAAACCCTTTGCTGGCTGGTTTTGCTTCTAGCCTTTTAGACAAAGAGCAAATCTACCGATATATCTATATCTAATCTATATCTGTAGTGCCCACCCCTGAAGAAGGCCTCTGTCCCTTTAAGATGCCGCCGTTGTCCTGGATCAGCCCAAGCGCCTATTAAAATTTTATGCGAAGTGTAAATGGGGCAAGTCTCCAGCTTCCTCGCTCCCATCGAATGATTTATTACTCGCAAATACCACAGAACTAATTAGTATAGTAATTAATTAATACGAATTTGCATATTTGCATGTGCAATTAGCGCAGTGGAGTGATTACTCTGAAAATGAGAAACTTGGGCTTGTCAGATGTTGGTGTGAACTGGACTGGAAAGGGGTGTGCAAATGAACTTTAAACAGCCTCTCGCACGGCAGGCAGGGGAGAGGGAGACACACACAGACACAGACAGACAGAAGGCCTTGATTGGGGGGGGGAAGGAAAGGGAAGGGAAAGGGGTTAGGTGTGCGGTAGGAGGAAAAGGCGAGGCGGATTTGCACTTTGTAAGAACACATGGTTTGCACCACCCTCCCCTCCCTGCAAACTTGTACATGTGCTAGATCAAAGCTGTCTATGCTGCAAAAATCTCTCCTCTCCCCCACACCGCCCGCCCCACTCCACCAACCCCTTTCCAGTGGAAAGGGGTGGGGAGAAAAGCTCCCTTTTATTCATGTATTTCTTCCGATGGCACGGCTCCAACTTTGCTGAGATCCAACCTTATTGTCATGCATTACGCTTCCCTTTCGTAGCTAAGCTATGTGTAATGGGATAACGCAAGCTGTTTCCCAACCCGGGCCTGGTATCGTAGCAGTGATACCTTAAAGGTGCCGGACCCTATTTCTGTATTTTCCCCTCTTCTGTACATCTTCTTTTGTGGGTGTTTCACATTTACTCCCATGCTGGCAAGCTGGCGATCGCTGCCAACCTGAAGAATTAACTTTGAATGGTTTGGTGGGTTGCTTTTAAAAATAAAAAAAATAAATCACATAAACAGATGAGCAAGAACGCCAGAGTGCTTTGTATGCTAAGCTAACAGTTCTGATACTGATGGTAAAGATACAGTCCCAGATAGGCAAGCAAATATTACTGTATCCCACCCTTGGCATTAACTCCCATAATGCTGAGTGTTTGTGAAGGGTGCCCCAGTGACAGCCTTGCCTGTTCCCCTTACTATTTCCCAGGGCTCTCTGTGTGGTGTAGTGGTTAAGAGAGGTGGACTTGTAATCTGGGGAACCGGGTTCGCGTCTCCGCTCCTCCACATGCAGTTGCTGGGTGACCTTGGGCTAGTCACACTTCTCTGAAGTCTCTCAGCCCCACTCACCTCACAGAGTGTTTGTTGTGGGGGAGGAAGGGAAAGGAGAATGTGAGCCGCTTTGAGACTCCTTCGGGTAGTGATAAAGCGGGATATCAAATCCAAACTCTTCTCTTCTTCTGTCTGCAGCCACACTGTTCTGGAATGGAGAGTTGGAAGCGAACACAGACTGCAGCTTTCCATCTTAATTGAAAAAGCCTGAGCTCCTAGCAGGGGCAGAGGAAGGGGGGCGGTGGGGGCGGGCCGCCCCAGGTGTCACCACTGAGGGGGGTGACAAAATGTCGGATGGCTACAGACAAAATGCCAGGCAGGACTCACTGCGGGGCCTGCAGTGTGCCCGAGCCACGCATCTCTCCTGGGAGTGATGTGATGACTTGGGTGCGTGCAGGCTCCGTGCTACCCCAAAGCTGTAGGGCGACTGAGTGGGGGGAGGCAGGCAGACTTCTCGGAGGCCCCATGGAGCGTCTTGCCCCAGCTGGCCCCGCCCCACAGGCAGCTGGCCCCGCCCCTGGGCACAGGGCACACGTGCCGCCCCCAGGCGCCCGGTTGGCTTGCTCTGCCACTGGTTCCTAGCCTTCAAGGTTGATAAGATAGGCTCGAAAGGGCATGAAGAACATCTGCAAAGCCAGTGGTGGGCCTCGGCAGCCTGCGTTGCAATGTGCCTCCTTCAATGGCAAGCAGCAAGAGAAGAAATTAAACATAGAATGGCGGAGTTGGAAGGGTCCTTGAGGGTCTTCTAGTCCAACCCCCTGCAATGCAGGAATCTCAACTAAAGCATCCATGACACATGGCCATCCAACCTCTGTTTAAAAACTTCCAAGGAAGGAGAGGCCACAACCTCCCAAGGGAGTCCGTTCTACTGTCAATCAGCAATTAGTGTCAGAAAGTTCTTCCTGATGTTTAGTTGGAATCTCATAACTTGATGCCATTGGATCAAGTCCCACATCCCAGAGCAGGAAAATACAAGCTTGTCCCCTCTTCCATGTGATAGCCCTTGAGATATTTGAAGGTGGCCATCATGTCTCCTCTCAGTGTCCTCTTTCCCAGGCAAAACATACCCAATTCTCTCAACTGTTCTTCACAAGGCTTCGTTTCCAGACCCTTAATAATCTTGGTTGCCCTCTTCTACACATGTTCCAGCTTGTCGATAACCTTGATAATTGTGGAACCCAGAACTGGACACAGTATTCCAGGTGTGGTACAACATAGTGCCTGCTTTACATAATTACAAAATCCGGTTTTTAAATATTTATTCATTTGTTGCAAAAGCATATGCAGCACCTCCTAATACCACAGTTTTACTGTATTCAGAGTTCCCAACTGGCATGGAATGAAATGGGAAAGGAAAGGAACCGCCCTGGCTATTGGCTAGCAGTATGAAGCCTCTGGATTGGCCAAGCCCAAATACCAGGAGGAACCTGCCTATAGACACCCAAATTGAAAAACAGCATCTTCTGCCTGCTGCACTTCAACATCCAGCACCAAAAGGCTTGCTCAGGGGACTCTCTTCCTGATCTGGACTGTGGAACAGACAGCCAAGAGTAACCTTTAGCACCCTCCTGCAGTGGTGTAGCGTGGGTTGCCAGAACCCGGGGCCACGTGGAGGGGTGGGTGAGAGGGAGAGAAACGGACAAAGTGCGCATGCACATTCAACTGCCTAATGGCGTCCGCAACACCCAGGTGATCGCAGCCTCAGAAATAATAAAAGAGTCGTTCTGTTGTCTGGAGAGGTCACTTCCTGGTTTGCATAGAGAAGCCGTTTTCAATGGAGCCCTTTCGGAAGCATGCAGCTGTATTGAGGCAGCACTGGGTGTTGAGATTTTGCACCACCTAACAATTTTGCGCCGGGGCAACTGCCCCTGTGCTCCTCCCATGCTACACCACTGCCCTCCTGACCCTCCTTATGTTGGGAGGCTCCTAATATCCTGAGAACCTGCCCCTTCCAGCTGTTGCTGGACTCCCATCAACACCAGCCAGGATGACCAGTGGCACAGGCACCCCAGGGCAATTTGCAAAATGTCCCACTTCCACCCCCTGCCACTGCCACCCCCTGCAGATTCAGGTCCACACCTTTGCCCATAGGCCACCTCTGCACCCTCACCCTTGCCACCAGGGAGGGTGCAGTGGCAGGAGCGAAGCACAAGGCAGACGTGGCAAGCAGTGTGCTCCTCAGTCCCTGATCTGCCACCTAAAGCTACTTCCCCAGCTTCCCTCTTAGGTGGGCTGGCCCTGACCAGTGGTCAGGGATGATGGGATCTGCAGCTGGAGAGCAACAGGTTTCTCCATCCCTGATCTGGACCAACATCCTATTTCCCTCAGGAGCCCAACCAGATACCTTGGAGGAGCTCACGAGCAGGACATGATGAGGATGGCTGCCGGCTACAGTTTGCACCTTGTATTCAGAGGTACACTTCTTCTGCTTCTGCTTTTGGTGTGGGGAGGAGTCATCTACCTTAGACGTCCCCTGTTGTATCCTTTCCTCCCTCCCTCCTTTTGGGGAGAAGCAGGAGCATAACAGTGCAGTAGGAATGTGGGGTGTGAAAACATGCTCTCTGCTGCTACAGCAAAAGTGCTGGCTGACTGCATACGCCCAATGGTAGGGCCAGCCCTTATCAAGATAGCTGGTATCCAGGCATTCCTTGGAAGTCTTGAGTCAGAAGTATCCAAAGCTTGTTGCTTGGCCACTGGGACACTTCCCCTCCCCCTCCCCCAGCAGCTGTCAGTGCCAGCTGCAGAGATTTTTGAAGTCAAAATTGAAAATCACGAGGTGGACTTCTTCTTGCTAATCATCTGAATGTAACACATGGGAGTGTAAGGCTTGGAAATAACTTAGTAGTAGTAAAAAGGGACCCCTGACCATTAGGTCCAGTCGTGGACGACTCTGGGGTTGCAGCGCTCATCTCGCTTTACTGGCCGAGGGAGCCGGCGTACAGCTTCCAGGTCATGTGGCCAGCATGACATAGCCGCTTCTGGCAAACCAGAGCAGCGCACGGAAACGCCGTTTACCTTCCCGCTGCAGCGGTTCCTATTTATCTACTTGCACTTTGATGTGCTTTTGAACTGCTAGGTGGGCAGGAGCTGGAACCGAGCAACAGGAGCTCACCCCGTCGCAGGGATTCGAACCACCGACCTTCTGATCAGCAAGCCCTAGGCTCTGTGGTTGAACCCACAGCGCCACCTGGGTCCCAGGTTAGTAGTAGTAGTAATAGCAATAATAATTCAATCACAAAAACACAGGCTGTGGGCTGGACCTCTTTTTTTAAAAATGACACAGGTTGCCTGTCCAGATCTTCTTCCTACATACACATATACAAATAGTGTCGAGTAGAGAGAGAGATTGTGTTTGTGCCCCAGGAGTGCCCAACACATCCCTTTCAGCCATCCCAATTTGACCAGGACATCCCTGAATTACAGAAGCCACCCCGGCTGGCCATTCCCCTCTGATGGCCATGTGCGCAAGGTTGTATCTTGGGGCTTGCCTGTAGATGTTCGCTGCTTCCCAGTAAACCTCTCTTGGAGCATGCAGACCCCCAAATTTTATTATTCGCCCCATTTTCCGGAAGGCAGCAAGACCTGTCTCCATGCCTGGAGTTACAAGGCTCTTTTGCAGGAACCGCATGCCTGGGATTGCCGGAAGCCAAGATGGTGAGCTCTCCAGCTCCTCTCCCAGAAGCTTCTCAGATGCCTCTTTGAGCACAGAATGGAGACAGGAGAGCACAGCATCAGGACCGGAGTCTCAATTAGGCAATACGATGCCTCCAGGTTGGCCAGGTGGGACTAATAGAAATATTAGGAGGCTGGATTCCTGCCCTTAGCTGGTCAATAAAGCAATACCTTCTGTCTGCTGCAATGTCTGGCGCTTGCAACTGACCTTGAGGACTCTGAATTAGGGGAGGGGGTGGGAACACACACTCTAGGTTGGATTTGGAGACACCCACCACAGCCCTGGCCTGATCCTGACTCCTAGCAGCTAGAGATAGCCTTGCCAAGGTGGGGAATGACTTGTTATATTATCATTCACATGTAGGAGGTTATGCTACAGAGGGTGAGCTCACAGGCTGCAGAAAGGCAAAGCAGGGGGGCGGAATTTTAATTTTTTATTTAATTAAAAAGTGAATTTTTCAAGATGGTGTGGATTTGTGGCATTTTACATCAAATGATAGGCAGTCCTGCAACTATCGCCCTTGATACTGTTGTCTCCATGCCTCCCTATAAGGAGCAATATCTTGGATACTGGGGCAATCTGGAATTTGGTATTCAGGACTGTTTTCAGGACTGATAAATTGTCGTTCCCTCGAAGCAGAAGCACCTTATGGGGAGATGTGTCCCTGTAGCCCTGCTATTGCCAGTGGAGACACCTTGAAACGTTGGGTCACCTTTAAGTTTATCTCCATTCATCTCCTGCCCCAACTCCAGAAGTCCCACTCCCCACTATAATTGGAGTGAGCTCCTCACTAAAACTCACTTTGGGCTCAAATTCTGCAAAGACAATTCATCTTCAGTGATGGCCCAGGCCACAACCCATCACTCTTCCCCCCTACCCCCTGTTTTTTTGCCATGTACTGTCTCTGTGGCAACTGCCATCATTATGTACTGTTGCCATGGCAATGGGTGTTGTGTGCCTTCATCTCCTCATTGCCTGTCTCCACCAAGGCCCATCTCCATGGTGACTTCTTCTCAGGCTATATATCCACAGTGTTCTTCTCTGTGGAAGGCTCCACCTCTTGGCCAAAGCTCAGCCAGTAGCCTTGAAGGAGAACCTCCAGGAAACAGGGTTCAGCCCCATCCTGATGCCCTTTCCAGGCCAACATGGGTCAATCTATCTGACGGAAAGGCTGGTTCTGGGGGTGTGCTTACCCCACGTCCCCAACCTTTATTACCATGATAGGGCCTCGTCACACATTACATTCTTTTAGGTGTACATGTGAAGAAGAAGAAGAAGAAGAAGAAGAAGAGGAGGAGGAGGAGGAGGAGTTTGGATTTGATATCCCGCTTTATCACTACCCAAAGGAGTCTCAAAGCGGCTAACAATCTCCTTTCCCTTCCTCCCCCACAACAAACACTCTGTGAGGTGAGTAGGGCTGAGAGACTTCAAAGAAGTGTGACTAGCCCAGGGTCACCCAGCAGCTGCATGTGGAGGAGCGGGGAAGCGAACCCGGTTCACCAGATTATGAGTCCACTGCTCTTCACCACTACACCACGCTGGCTCTCGATGTAGTCCAGTTGGTCCTTAATGTTTTGGGGCCAGAGAGGCACATCTGGAAATTGAAGAAACCTCTGTGAGCACCACAAAATACCCATTTTACAAAAGAAAAACTGGTGATGTTCAGATGCCGTCTAAAAATAATAAAAAAACAGACCCCCCCAAAAAA